>MU228371.1:3550647-3571986 GCA_018584345.1 Thuja plicata | reverse complement strand
CCAATTGTTAGTAATAAATGAGAGGGGGGGGGGAGTGAATCAGTGGCCTCAAAAATTTATCCTTTAAACTTTAATCCACTAATCAATACACCTCAGATTATTAAATCCCTACAAGATGCATGCCATGAAATACTTTGAAATAATTAACTGTCTGTCAGTTTACCTTGTCTGTCCTTATTCTCCTTGATTACCGATAAGCAGTAAAACTTATTTACTGATACTCAGTAAATATGCAGAGTATACCAATCAATCCTGAAATGCATATGTGAAATTGAAAACAATAAAGTAATAAACCATACACACATAATACATGGATTTTAACGTGAAAACCCTGTTAAGGGAAAAACCACTGGGACCGGTACCCTAAATTTTCACTCTTCTGAAGTGAGCCCTATTAGGAGCAAACCCTGTTAAAGGTTACAAACAAACCGTTAAGTGTGACCTTGTTAGAGGATTTTTATACATAGGTTTTCACTTAGTATCTGGCATCTACACTACCATCCTTGAATCAGCCTTCTTCTTAGACTGTCAATAGGCTTTATGCTAATCTTACTACCATCCTTGAATTAGCCTCCTTCTTACACTGTCAATAGGCTTTAGGTAAGATCAACGCTACTTTCATGAGTCAAACTTTTTGGAAATCAGTTGGGATATACCTCAATTATAGAAGACGGTTAAGTCCTGCTCTATTAAGAGACTTAATGCTTCAATGGTTAAACTGAAACACAATGACCTATTTCTAATGCAACTTGAATTCTAGATTTTCAAATCTATTTAAGTACAATACCTCTTTGATCAATGTATCAATTCAATTCCTTTGTGCTCCACACTTTCTGCTCTGTGATGATGTGCTTCATTGTTCGTCGGTGTCCGCAAAATTCTTTAGCTCTCCCTTAGCTTGATTGATCAGGACTGTATGAAGTTTGACCTTCACCAGTTTCTCTTCAGCATCCTCTTTCTATTGACTCCCCTTCTGTGTATCTGATTGCTTGGAAAAATGAATTACGCTTGTCTCTTATATAGACATGATATTCCTTAATTCTTGATTCTTGATTCTTGGCATGAAAAACAATCCATCCAATCTAATTTACAGCTTTAACTCCTTATTTATCTCGTAGTTATCTTCTTGTCAACTTTATAAATCTTCTTTAAATCAATTACTTAATGGTGGTTAAATAAAACAAATAAAACAACCAGTTAAGTCTATCCTTAAGCTCTGCCAGCTAGATATTTTCTCATTTTCTGAACTCTCTGTTCTGTCGGTCAATTCTATAGTTCATCGTCGGTGACAAATGCCAGTTCCATTGATGTAACTTTAGTTAGCTTCGAGATCTCTATCTGTCGGGAATCATTGGATCTTTCTCGTCGGGCATCCTGTGATTCTGCTTCGTTGGGAAACACTGTCTTCTTCTCGTCGGGCATCATTGTGACTTTTTCTTTGCCTTTACCGATGGTGTGCACTCCGTTGGTGTTGTCTGTCACTTAGTGAATACTTGACTTTTATGCATTGATAAAAGCATAATCATTGTTCCATTGATTCTCTGAAGTCTTTGGCATTATGTACATGACCGTACAGATGATATCAAGTTGACATCAATGACAATACAAACCATTAACTGATTTAATGTCTTGCATCATCTTCAACTTAACATTATCAAACATTCAATCAGTTACATGTCATCAACATGGAAAAATCATTGCGATAAAGAGGCTATAACAAGGTTTAAAGTGGTTTGCTTTCTTGTTTGTTTATTTCTTCTTTATGTCAAATCATCATTGTTGCACTGTATTTGTGTTCTAAGTTTCTTTACTAGTTATATGCATTCCTTTGGTACACATTTACTTGCACACATTTCTGGCATGCTTGGTGGGACCCACTTCACGGGTTCAGAACTAACATTTTTGGTATTCTACGTACTTATTTAAGGCTGGTAGGTTTCAGAGAATTTTACACATGGATCAACGAATTCTCCTTGAAAAGTTCATACACATCAACGGATTCGCCAAAAATTCAAATCACATTTTTGAAAATTTCTGCAGAATTGCATTGTGAAACAATAGAAATGCTCTGCAAATTAGCATAATTTCTATCTACAAACTAGCAGAATCCTCGTTTGGCAGATCCACCCTATTATCCAACAAATAAGTTTTTTAATGAATTTTTCTAGAGTTGTCTTAATAAACATTTTTTTTTCTAATCTACTAAATTTTGTTTCTTGTAATCTACTCTACTATGAAGGAAAGTTTCTTATGCATGCTAAAGACCCCATAAACATTTAACGAGTGTGTTTGCAGGACCATCAAGAAAAGGGGGTTCTATTTAAGAAAAAACTGATTAATCAATGAACTATGTTTCTTTTTAGCATATGAACACTTCATTTAGTGCTTAAAATTAATAAATCTTGTTTGATGTGTTTAGTGCAATGGGCACATTTTTGTCTCTTTAGAGGGTCCGCATCCTGAGCAACCTATAAGACTGAGTGAGAGGGAATGAACCAAGCGGTAATGAATAATGCCAAAGACTTCCAAACTACTATATAAAAATGTGGTTGTGATTAAAGTCACAATCAACGAGTGTGAATTCATTATACTAGCAAAAATCTCCTTTAGTATCCTTGTGATGCGTTAAAATCCTTCACTATAAGACATAAAACACCTTATTTTTAAATGACTAGGAGAGCCCCCTTGATTTGGAATATCATTTGAGTATAGTTACATGAACGGATGACCTTTCTAGACACCATTGTTATTATTTTCCGAAAACCATATTTTTTGGTGCGGAAGGTCAGAGACCAACTAAGATTCCCTAGAATTTTACGGTTCATAGTAGAGATAATAATTCCTTGGGAATTGATGACCCAAGGAATTTGAAGTTTTTTGTGCTTGAGAAGTGAGTACACTGTAAGGATGATATTGTGCCTCCAAACTTCTAATTTATCCACTTTGAATAAGCGTAGCTAGAATTTATTCCAAGTGGGGGTTCAATAAATAATATATCCTTTTTCCCTTAAGTTATAAAGCGTACTTGGTTTCATAATTTTTTTTGTGTTTGTATCACATATCTTTTTCCAAAAAAAGTCAACCAAACTTACTATCAGTCAACATTACCAAGTCCCCTAGACACACTCTGATGTTGCATGGATGTGCATTATCTTGTGGCAGTATTGAACATACTTAGTGTAGACATTGTTCATGTTGTTCAGCAGAATCACTCTTCAGTAGATACACTATGTCATTTAGCAAATATGGCACTTTTTCATCCTACAGTAATGCTCAGCAAAGAAAAATTGAGGTCAAGTATTAGTAAATTTTGCATATCTGTCACTTGTTTTGACAAATACGCTTTGTAAAAACCCATATCATCATTCCACAGATGCGCCGTGTGATCCCTCAAATTTTCCATTCCACTAATGTGCTCTATAATCCATCAGATTTTCCATTGTCTCAAATTCACTCTGCACTCCCTCATATTCACTCTAATTCCCTCAAATTTCACTCAGCTAGATTATTCTTATCTCATGGTATCCATATCTCTCATTTCTTTTCTATCCTCTTCGGAGTCAGTCTTTCATCCTAATCTAAGATTAATTCCTATCCTATTCTGAGCTTATTGTTCATCCTAATAAGAGGTTTTTTTTATTATCCATCTTCATCCTTCATCCCTATCCAACTCATGAGCTAATCATTATGTCACAATTCTACTATGAATAGTTTGGTCATCCTACCTTTTCTTCCACACCATCCAATTCTGATGATGATGAGAGCCTTGTAGATGATGACGAGTACATTGAAAACTTTAGAAAGCTTTCTCCTAGCACCCTCCATTATCCAATCATTCCTCCAAACTATCCCATCATGCCTCCATGCACACCCACTAGCACTTCTTATCATACCTTTGACAAGGGAAATTTTTTGGGTCATCCATCCATAAATTCCTCCTATATCACAACCTCATATCCTCCTCATATGTAACATTCATGCCTACATATTCCCCCGTAGTCATATCCCAATCTCCATCTTTGCATGACAACACTCTCACCTTCACACTTAGTCTAAATCCATCATCTCACTATCCTTCAATCCATACTCCTACTTCCCCAGTTAACATTAATCCAAGAATCCATTAATACAATCACTCAACCATCCCAAATCCACCATCTAGACTATCCTACATCACTCCTACTTTTTCCTACCTCAATCTTCCATCCACACCATCCTATTACAATCCACCTTCATCTACGCCATCTTGTCTCAATCCACCATCTTTTATTCCTTCTTACATTACCACAACTCCTATTCCACAATCTCCCTACATCCCACAATCCAATTCATGTGTTTTATCCCAATCTAATGCCACTTTCCCCATCAACTAGTCAATCCAGTTCACCCGTTACCTCTATGCCTATGTATGTGAGCTATCTAACCAATTCATCCCCCATAGTCACTTCTTCACCATCATTCTATCAAACAAGTTCATAATCTACTATCACACCTTCATATGTGGACTATATTAGCTTGCCACCATCTAGACATGTTACTCATCCCTCTCAGATTCAAATACGCAAGTCTCCAAGGATATTCACAAAGAAACCATCAGAAAATCTATCTCTTAAAGATGAGTCATTTCATCCAACTCCATCATGTGAGGTCATTAGTGATGAGTCCCTTCCACCTCCCTCACCTATAATTTCCCTTTCACATCCCTCGCCTATCATTTCCCTTCCACCTCCCACACCTATCATCCATCTTCCATCAACCCAACTTACTAATCCTCTTCCAGCTCTTAACACAAGTGAAAACCCCCCATTTGTTGACTTTATTTAGTTCCAACCCCCATATTCTCCTCCAAGAATTATCCAAAACCAATCTAATGAACCTCACCAGTCCTTCCTTCATCCATCTATCCCAATCAAAGAACCTCTCATCCTTCCATCCACTCCATCTAAAGAGTCTATCCATTCATCCCGCATGACACCATCTACACCAGTTCAATCACGCCAAGAGATTTTCTGAGAGGATGTCCAAATATCCACTGACACACCTTCAAATCATATCAGTCCCCTCACTCCATCTCAATATCCTTTATCATCCACTCCACATCATGACCTTACAACCCCACTTCCTTTATCTCATGACCCATTATCATCCCCTCCTTTAAAGCAAGACCCTATCATTCCACCCACTCCAAGTCAACATCCATTACCATCTTCCCATCCAAATCAATATCTTAGCATCCCATCCACTCCATTTCATGATCATTTATTGCCTCCGATTCAAATCATCCCACCACCATCACTCTATCTTCTTGGTTCACTTAAATTCATCCACAGTGGTCCACTTGTAGTAGAAGAAATAAATTCCATATCCACCACCTACACTCCACCTAATAACAAACTCACATCTTGTTCACCAAGTAAAAAGTATCTTATCTTGTATTGAATGCTCAAGAAAATGAATTATTAAGGTAAAGGCTTAGGCCTCCATGAACAAGGTACCTTGGGCCCATCCTTATCAAATAACATCCACGATCTTATGGTATTGGTTACAAATCTCAAGGAACTTCAATAAAAAATGTTGGTACACCTAATACAAAATTCAAGCGTACTTCCAAATCCACCATTGCATCTTCCCATCATTTGTCAAAAACATTTACTGTCATCCCCCCTCCTCTATCTTTGAAACCCAAGATAACCTACCACATGCCTCCTTCATCATCTAAATCCATTTGGATCCCTATATTCCAAAATATACCAATCCATATCCTCCACATACTAAATCCATTTTGGAGCCTTATATCCCAAAATCCCACCTCCCATCTTATCCTACTCATTCCTTCATCCACCAATCCCATATTAAATATCCCACCTCTTAAATTCTCAATTAGGATCAACAAAGGCACATACCCAACTGTACCATGCACCCTCCTCCCTCCACTCCATCCATATTACCCCCATCTCATACAACTTCTCATGCTCCTAATACTACTCAAAGATTTTTGGATGCCAAATTAAAAATGCATAAAAATAACTATCCACAACAATCTAAATATTTTCAAGTCCACTCCAAATGACACGCTCAAGCAAAGAAAAATACAATTAAAAAAATGACTACATCTCAAAGTTCACAAAGGCCCACCAAAGAAAAAAGAAAAAAACTAGGTGGATTTCAAAGAAAAAGAAGCAATGCATCTAAAATAAAAATGCACAATGGCATCCAAAGTTGTTAATCCACTGATTAAGCATTCCTCCCCTCCATCTCCTAAATCTATTTTGGGTCCTTATGTCCCAAAACTACCTATCATAAATCACCCATCATATCTACATCTACCATCCAATTCCCATCCACTCTTTCCACATCTCCAACATGTGCAAATGTTGATCCTAATAACATCCCCCTATCACACTCACTTCCATTCCTTTCATCCTAATACTTCCCACCACAACATCCCATATCCCACATTTAGCCCCCATCACAACCATCTCATCCATGGCTTTGCATAATCCCCCATCCTAAAAAGGTTGTAGAAACATCTAGTGATCACTCCAAATGGGCTCCTATTACCTTGATAATTGAACTCTATGCTTGAGTTCTCTAAGTCCTCCATCCATCTCCTCCTTATAATTCCATCAATAAACTCCTCCAAATAAAAAATCAAAGAAAAAAGAAGAAAAAATTGTCCAACAATGAAAACTTGGCAAACAGGCGCCTTGGACAAGTACCATGATGAAAACGTAGAAAAAAGGCATTGTGTGTAATCCATCCCTCTGATTTCTTCTCACACTTGTGGGAAAGTCCTTCTAGCTATCCATACATCATATCCTCTTGTCATCTCCCCACCAACCTATCATATCTTATATGTTTCACTTCACCCTCCTTTGGATCTTTATGAAAATAAAGGCTATCCTATATACAGGCTTTAGACACCTCTTGACATCCATTTCCCCATCAAATATTTCATTTACCCATCCTTTTTCCCACTCATCCTTCCTCCCATCCATATAATCCTTCAGACACCTTCGTCATCCTTATCCACCTGTTATCCTAGCTTCCATCTACCTTCCTCGACCTCTTGTCATCCTAACTTCCATCCACTCATACCCATCCTAAATCCTCATTATACATGACATATCCTAAGTGGGGGCACTTTTTTCCTTTATGACATGGCCCTTGGTGACCCTATCACATCCACCTTTCATCCCCTCATCCTTTTCTCCTATCCTTCTATCATCCCTAATCCATCCTTCTCTCCTATCATCTTGTCATCCCCAATCCTTCTCTCCTATCATCTCTTCATCCCCAATCCATCCATCTCCTATACTCATCTCCTATCCTCCTATCATCCCCAATCCATCCATCTCCCATTCCTCATCTCCTATCATCTTTTCATCCCCAATCCTTCCATCTCCCAATCCTCATCTCCTATCATCCTGCCATCCCCACTCCTTCCATCTCCCAATCCTTGTCTCATATCATCCTATAATTCCCAATCCATTCATCTCCCAATTCTCCTCTCCTATCATCCTATCATCCCCAATACATCCATCTCCCACTCCTTATCTCTTATCGTCCTATCATCCATAATCCTTCCCTTCATCACTCCTTGCCTCATAATGATTCCATATCCACATCATCCATCATCTCCTCCATCTCTGCATCCCTCCTACATCCCTTATTAATAGTATATAGATCTAGACTACCCTCATGCAACCTAGAGCCACCCATCCATCAATCACAACATTCACTTTCACCTACCAACCAAAGCTAACTCCCAATTCGGAAAATATGAGTGAACAAATAGTTAATTTAAGTGATGTCATAGAAAATCTACCCATTTATCCCCCCAAATATGCATGCTCATACTTGTTTCTAATATTCAAGCTCAAAAGCGATAAATCTTCCCTTTCACATAGTAGATCCACCATTTGACAACATAACACAAGTCTCCTTGACTCAACCCCCACTCTCCCCCCTTTCAAACTCTCCTATTGTCTAAAATTAATGTAGCTTACCAAGTCCCCCCAAACCATCTATCTACATCCCTGCCCCCTCCTAGCCCACGGTCTGCTTCGCAGATCCTCCTCCCTTTTTCGTCCCTCTGGTGATGTGTCCATTAGTTTCAGATCAATGAATCCACCTCAACCCGCCCCCTCCTATCTGTGGCCTGCTCCATGGATCCGCCTCCCTCCCCATCCCTCTAACGACATATTCATTGGTTTCAAATCAAGGGATCCACCTCGATTTGTCCCCTCCTAGGTCACGACCCACTCCATGGATCTGCCTCCCTCCCCCATCCCTCTAGTGGTGTATCTGCTAGTTTCAAAATGGTGGATTCACTTCAATCTACCTCCCTCCCCCATCCCTTGAGCAACGTATCCACCAACATATCCACCTCCCTTCCCCATGCCCTCAAGCGGCATATCTATTAGTTTCAAACCAGTGGATCCGAGTCACTTTTCCCATGTCCTCTAGCGACGTATACACTAGTTTCAAACCGTACGGATCCACCTCCCTTCCGTGTGTCTTCTCATGATGTATGTGCCAGTTTCTAAACTGACAGATTCGTGTTCCCTCCCCATAGTGGATGTGCTTGCTCCCAAATGCCCACGACATAAAGGCATGTCCCAATTAAATTTTATCACCGAGCTTTTCTTCTCACAAATATGCCAAAAATTAGTGTAATTCCACCCAAAATAAGATACAACGATGAAGGATCTGCCATTTTTTTATCATTTATCATCCCACAACATACACAAAAATAGAAAAAATATGACATTTTCAAAGGAGCTCACCACCGTCAATTTTGGGCAAAACATAGTTACGACATGAAGAATACAAAGGCGTTAAAAATGGTGATAAATTATAAGATGTAGATCACTCACCAAGATCTTATGATATACATTGGAATACAAACCCACCTTTAAGAAAAATTTGATTAGCACAATCAAAAGGAGGAAAGGTGCTCATGGAAGATCTATGACCAAAGGGGGTTTTGTATTCCTAAGGGGATGAATGTGTTGTGATAAAGTATAAAGGATAGATCTGATCTTGTAAAGTAAGTGCAAAGGAAAACAAGGAAGAATAAGTGCACCTGGAAACAAGATAGAGAAGGTAGGACTTTGAATTTGAATTTGACTATTGCTGGAATCTAAAATTATGTAGTAGCTTCAGATCTAGAAGGTAGGAACCTGAATCTTTTTGTCTTGAAAATTTAACTAAAAAATGGCAAGGACAAGTCAACTTTTTAGGGTCAAGTTGACTTTCTAGGGATAAGTTAGCTAGTTGACTTGTTCTTGGTAAAAATAGATGAAACTTTCTCAGATCCTATGGTTGCACATATACTACTTAGATACTAAATCTTAGCTCTGCAACCTATTCCTGCACACAGAAAAATAGGGAAAAAGGTTGTGAAAAGGATTTTTCTTTGATCAAACCCCTAGTTAGGAATTAACCTTGAAATTTAATTGAAATTACATAAAGGAAAGTAATGTAAAAATTTAAATTTTTGATTCACCTTGTAAACCCTCATGAACGGATGTATTAATCGCTCAAATCCATGATGATTCTTGAATATGCTTGGAATTCAAAGAGTTGACCTTGGAATAAAATGTAGAATTAAGGATGCCTTCACAAATTCATATTTCTATGATTTCCACTCCTATATCTTGAATGTATATATGCTTGATAACCACATGCAAAGAAGAAGAGAGAGAAGGATAGATGAACAAATCTTCTTGGTTGATTAAGAATTCCTCTACTTGGCCATCATAAGAGAGAAAATTGCATCAATTGGAGAAGATTTCTTTTGATTTTAGTAATCTTGAAGAAGTGGAGACTTGGAGATCTTGAATTGATTGGTTGCCTTCAAATCTTAAATCCAAATACTCAATTGCATAACTTGATTGATTGAATGCTTGAATTATTGCACTTGAATGATGAATCTTATTATGTTCTCCCAAATGAGAAAATAAGCTATCCTTTTATACCAAACTCCCTCTATTTAGGATTCAAATTTGATCAAGTTTGACCACAAATCTAAATCTTAGAGTAAAACCCCGTCATTAGGCCCTGAGAAAAAATTGGGCCCAAAACTTGAGGGACAAGTCGAGAAGGAAACTCGTCCTAGGGAAAAGTCATCTAGGTGACTTGTTGTAGTTAGAATGAGCTCAAATTTCATGGGGATGTCAGGGGAGGTGAAAAAAGAAGCAGAAGAAAATTCAGGTTGTTTTGGTCAAGCATAACAAACATTTGGACCTCGAAATCACCAAAATAAGGTCTAATAGGTCCTAAAGCATCCAATTATGGGTGCAAAATTTTTAGGATGACACATTTAGCCCACACTTTGGTGGGAGAATGATACAAAATCATGCTCAAGGCAATGTAGATTGAATGCATAAGAATGATCTCATCAAGGTCAAGGAGATAAAGAAATATCAATCCCCCAAGTGACTCAAGTCTTCATCAAATCCAAAACAAACATAAGAGAGACATCACTCAAAAGAGAGAGAAAAGTGTGACCACAAAACTAGTAAGAGATTTTCTTAATATGGACCACACAAAAGAAAAGAGTTGCAAAAGATGACATTGAAGGTCTAGCAAGTTGTGTTATGCTAGTCAATCCATCAAAAAGGATCAGACCTTAAGGAAATCATTGTCTCCATTAAGGGATCTAACAATGGAATGATCAGGCATAGGGATAGCATTGTCTCCATAGAGGTCAAGAAAATTGATCATGCCTAAGGAAAGAATTGTCTCCTTAGGGATCAAGAAAAGCAATCAGGCCTAAGGAAAGCATTGTCTCCTTAGGGATCAAAAAAGATGATCAGGCCTAAGGAAAGCATTGTCTCCTTAGGGATCAAAAGAAGAAGGCTCAGTATTTAAGGAAAGCCTTGTCTTAATTAAGGGATCCAATGAAAATGATAAAAATAAGGAAATCGTTGTCTCGTTGATCATCCACAATAGAGATCTAATCGAATCATTGTATAAGTGTGTGCAAAGTGTGAAACACAAAGCGAAGTGTATGCCCTCACATTAAAGAGATTGCAAATGCCTTAACAAGAGCAATGGATTTAACAAAGCATACATGCACCTCATAATATATGTTTCCACTGTGAAATTCCCTCAAGAAAGGGCACATCAAGGGAAATAAGCACATGAAAAAAGAGAGCATGGAAGGGATCTACTAACTTTGCAGGTAGTATGATCATATGACAATACATAAGGTATTATACCAAAATGAATTTCCATCATCCCTTAAAGGTAGTAGAACTAAAATCACAATGGAAGAATGACACATAAGAGTTAGAAAGAAGAGTCTTTTAAGTTCGGCATCATAGAGACCTAAAAGAATAGGTAACTATCATTTTGCATCATCCTCAATGAGACAACACAAAATCACATTTACGAATAGTGGCACATGCATGAAATATAATGTAACAACATATAGAAGAAGTGAGATACAAATAGAGGAATGTTTATGACATTTTGATTCCTTTATCACCTTGCACCAATGGAAAAGAAAGGGTCGTTTAAAGAAATATAAATAAAACATATAACATGTAGCACATCATGGGGGAAGCATTACAATAGGAAAACACATAGAATCAAGTGTATAAGAGGATCTAGTCATGCATATCACCTGCCCCCCCCCCCCATCTTGGTCTATATTTTTTAGGGGAGGTGAGAAACTTGCAAGAGGAGAAACATCAAGCATGATAGATGGAACAATGGCTAGTTCCAAAAAAGGACCATGTTGTGAAGATAGGTCACTTTGTTTTCTACTAGGAGTGATATATAATTGTTGTGAGAACATATCTGGAAAATCATGATTAACATCAATAATATCATACATGTCATTAGAATCACTAGCATAAATATAATTGATAACATCAAAAGCATAATCATCAAAAGTGTCTTCTTCATCCAAATTAATTGCAATAGAATCTAAGATACGAAGAGAGTTATTATGTCTGTTCAATTTTATCTTTTTCAAGTTAACTTCCTCCTTTGGTTCGAGCATGGGTTGATCAAAGGGAATCAAATCATTAGTGGGAATTTTTTATGAAGCATTGTTTTGAGATGCACGTTAGTAGGCTCTATCACAGCTCTTATGACTGTAGTCATGAGCATGATGGTTACTTTTGGTTTAGGATCAATCAACATCAGACCCTTTTCTTCTTTAAGAGGAAGAATGGAAGGAACCACACTAGGTTGAGAAATACTATCAAGAATATGTGTATAAGATAAAGGAGGTGGAATAGAAGCATAGATAAGAGGTTTAGGAAGAATTCCACATCTAGGACAAGGAGATGGATCATCCTTGGGTTTACTAAGCTCACAAATATTTTGGACTTTGTAGGCTTTGTATGATCAGAAGAGATAATCAGGACAGACTTGGGTTGGTTGAGGCATGGAAGGGAAAAAGAAATCAAGGTCAACTGAATCTCGAGGTATTGAAGGCTGATAAAGAATATGATTAATAGTCATGATTTCTCCATTATGAAGAAATTTTAGACATTTATGAATGGGAGAGGCCATGAATTTCATGGAGGTAAGTCAAGGAAGACCGAGTTTGACTTGAAATTGATCAGAAGTTGGGATCATAGTGAAGGTAACATCAAAATATTTACCACTAAATTCAATAGGAAATGAGATAGAACCATGTGAAGGATAAAGGAAACCATTTCAAGTTTGGATCATAACATCAGATTTATCATAAAAATCTCATTGCAATTATCTACTTAAGATATGATCTTCAGTTATCACATTCACCATGCAAGTAGGATCAATAAGGACACCATGAAAATGAAGGCCATTAACCTTTGTAAAAATATAGAGAGGAACCTCAGGTGATTTAATTGTCTCAATAGGGCCAAAGGTAATGCAAGGATCAGGTTCAATCTTAGGTTTGATTTGAACAATAAGGTTGAAAAAATGATTGGCTTCATGTAATTTATCATCATAGTCAATAAACTGAGTGAAAGAGGAAGATTAAGGTTTGGTAGACTCAATGGTATTGGTTGAATGAGATGACAATGAGTTGGTATAGATTTTCAATTTTTAATTAGGAGGTGCTACATATTTGTTTCCTTGATCATTGACACCTTCAATAGATGTAGCATTAGTATCAATAAGGTCTTGAATAATAGTTTTCAAGTGGAAATTGATTTTAGTATCATGGCCTAGTTGACGATGGTATTGACAAAAATATTTGTGATTGAAGTTTTTGGGTATTAGTTTGGATTGTCAATGGGTTTGATAGGAGCAAGTGTTAACACATTAGAATTAATCAATTTCAACATCACATTATGTAAAGATTCAAAAATCTAAGTAAAATTATGAGAAGGTCTAAAGATAGATGACAAAGGAGCTACACCTTTGGATGTTTTTGCCACTTTTTCATCAACATTGTTTGATGAGTTGTTGATTTTGATGAAGGTTTTTGGTTTCTAAAATTTGTTAAAATTTTTGGATACGAAATCACTCTTATCAACCAGAGCCATTGGAGTGGTGCTCTCAAACTGAATCACGTGAAGCACATAATTGAGTGAAAGAAGAGAATTTAGAAAGTAGAAGCTTATCTCTATTCTATTTTTGTAAATAAGGAATGAAAATGTGTTGCATATCAACATTAGACATGGGATAGAAATCTAAGCTTGCAAATACTTAAATCTACCAATGAAATCAATAACTTTTTCTCTAACACCTTGTTTACAATGCATTAAATAAGTCAAAGAAATTTTAGGACCAATTTTGTTTTGAAATTGGTTAATGAAAGCATTAGCAAGCCTTTAGAAGGAATCAATAGAATAAGGAGGCACAGAACAATACCTTTGCAAGGATTTGTCTAAAAAGGTTCTAGTAAAAAAATTTGTCATGAACCTATGGTCATGAGAGAAATCACTACACAATGTTTGAAATTTTTTATAAGTCTCAAGATGAGGAATATCCATGTATTTCAGGATAACAAAATGATTAATACCCAAAGAAAAGGGAATAGAAATTTCACAAGTAGGAATGTTAAACCTAGATTGAGTCATTGAAGAAATTATTTGTTGCAAAGAAGACATGGTCTGAGCAGAGATATTGATGGTGGAATCAGTAGAAAGGATGGTAGAAGGAGATATGTTGGAAATGTTTGGAACATTGTTAGAAATTGAAGGGACGGTTGAATATGAAAAAAGGATACTATTGTAAGTGGGCATGGATGAAGGTAATGAAACACAAGGCACACTTGAAGCAATAGAAGGAGCAATGAGATTAGTAATTCTCACATGTGTAGGATTGAGATGTTAAAATGAAGTTATTATGATAGGTGGAGCATAAGTGAAACTGCTAGGAATAGAGGTAGAAATAGGCATAAAGGTCTCAACACTAGAAGTAGGTGGAATAAGACCTAAATATTGTTCACAATATCTAATAGGTTTGATATTGGTATCAATGAGATTAGAGATATTATGAAACATATTAGCACCATGTTCATCATTGTGAATTAGCTTCCTTAAACCTTCTACAATAGAAATGACCTCAGGATTGGAATTCTCTTGTCTTAGCAATTGTTCAAATTCCTCAAAGTCATTGGAAATTTTTTGGACTTGCATAAGAGGCACTCTTGAAGCCTCATCTTTACCATGATAAGAATGGGAAGAATTATTCTCCATTATAGGTTTGATGTCACTAATATGCATGTTGGTCCCATCATGATTCCTAGGAAAGAGATAAGGCTCAGAATCAAAGGAGCCCATAAGTCTACGACTTCTTCTAACCATTATACTATTAGTTGTTGGAATTAATGGGAAGTGTGTACTAAGAGGGGAGGGGTCAATCAATACCTCTAAAACTTTTGTATCCTTTAATCAATTAACCTTTGTAATCAATTGTATATCCATTCAATCTGACCTATACTATCTTGATGTGATCAATTCATAACATTAACATACATGTGAATATTCATGAAATTAATTGACACATAACACAAGATATGATATCACAAAAAATTCCTATTAGGAAGTAAAAACTGCGGTGGGGATGGCACCCACAAAATATTCACTATCTGTAGACTGGAAGGGGTCGGTTAAGGCTTACAATTTGATCACTTTTGATGATCTACCTATTAAAGTCTACTCGGTTAAGAGCTTTAGCTACACTGTTAAGTGTGCACTCGGTTAAGAGATTTGTAGTTGGACTATTAAATCCACCTTCCTTGAAAGGATTTTTACACTTTGCTCCACTTGTTAGAAAGATAGAAAATTAAAAATTGACGTGGTAAATACAATCTCCTATTTCTGGTACAGATCCATTTAAGTTTACATGAATGAGATTATCACCTAATGTGATTGAGTAATACCTCTGATTCTCGGTAGCCTCTGTTCTTGGTTCTTGCTAACCAAATTCACCTTTTATTGTTCTGGTTCTTGAAACTTTCAATCTGATCCATAGATGTGCTCGCAGGCTTCATTCATCCTCTCTTTCATATTCACATCCTTGTATAATGAATTATTTTATCATCTATTTATAAGATGGATTGATATCATCAAGTTTCACAAAAAACAATGTTAACTTTAAGATCAGGATTACAACTTGTACCTAGATCTCCTAGTCTATGTGTTTTAAATCAGTTAGAATAATTAAAGCACTTACATTCATGTTTCTTATCCCTAAATAAATGGATTTAAAAACAAATCAATATCCTATAAATGGAATAAGACTACTTTATCTGACGTGGAAGTCAGATCAACTTTTTGTGAGCTGCAACTGATTCTCGGTTCCTCACGGTCGGTTATGCTTCTGTAATCAATTGACTGTCTTTCAGTTTTGTTCTCTCATTTTCTCTTTAACTATCTCTTTGGTTTGCACTTTATTCTTCATGTCAATTCCCTTTGTCGGGTTCCTCTTTATCTTTCTGCTTTGCGATTTCGGTGTACACACAAAGTTGTGTCATCGGTTCTCTTTGTCCTTAGTCATTTCAGTGATATCTTAATATCTAATTTTTGGTTTTCTCTTTGTTCTATCTTTCAGTGTATGCTTACCGAAAGTGTTGTTTGCATACTAATAGAAAATTAATCTCATCAATCTCCCCCTTTTACATTAGTATTAAAAACTGATATGTGCAAAATACTAACAAAATGTTAAGTATTTACAACATATATAATTATTAGTCATTTAATGACTCTCCCTATGTATATGTTGGTATATCTGTACATATGATATATTTCCTTCTGTAAATACATATACATATAATTTTCCATCTATATATATATCATTTTCCCCATATGAATATACATATACATATTTTCCATTCGCCCATCTGAATGAATGAATACACATATCATTTTCCCCCTTTTTTTATATTAAGGGAAAAGGTCTATACCTTAGTGCTTATAAAAAATATGGGAGTGTGAAGACTTCATTTCTTCCATAATTTTCTCCCATTTTTCTTTTAAGTTCTCCAGAGCCATGTGCTCGAGTGTGATCTTGGAGTGCATGTCATAGATGTTGTCTGCTACAGACATCTCGGGAGTTGCAATCATTTGCCATGCTGAAATAATGTATTGTTGGAGCAGTGTAAGGTTTGGTAGAAGTTGAGCTTGGAGCTCGGTGACTTCTTCCTTGAAGTGTGTCTCTGCTTCCCATAGTCCCTTCCTTAACCTTTTTATCTCTATGATCTTCTCATAATGCAACTTAACTGCATTGTCTCCATCAGTGGTTAAGCTATTAGCACTGTTAGCTAGATGTGTGTCTAACTTTGCTATGTTGTCACTATTATCTTTAGTTAACTTGTCTAATGTGCTCAGTCGTTGAATTAAGGTTATACCTTCAATTATAATTGGATCTAATTCAGTAATAAATTTTGATAGCTTTACTTTATTGACTGCCACTTCTTGGTTGATGTTGTCAATGAGCTTCTGCTGGTACTTTTGCTCAGGTCTCTCTTCAATTTCCTTCTCTGCATAAATATTTTGAGTTGTTATTTCTTCGGTTAGAGTGGATAATTGATCAATAATTGGCTTGTTCTAATCAATATCAACATCGGGTACAATCTGGTGCAAGATGTCCCTAGTTGTTTCCAGTACCATTTAGTCTTAGTGTTTTTTCTCTAGCTTCTCTTGTAATGCATTCCTTTGGCATATTTCACCGTATTCTTGTAATGCTTCAAAATCAAGTGTAGTTGGGTCACATTTTGGTATTTCAATAATTTCATCCAAGGTGACTTCCAAGTTATTCTTCTTTGATTTCTTCTTCTTCTTTTTTGAATCACTTGAATGTAGCACCATTTCCAATTTCTCATCTTTCTCAGTTATGCTTGATGAAGTTACCTTTTGTGCTTCATTTTGTTGCTAAGTGTCAGTTTCAGCTTGTCGGGTGTCTGTAGACGTCTCCACATTCACCTTCACATTGTCAGTAGCACCTTTTTTGGTTTCCCTAGGAGTGCCATATTTAGGTTTATCTCCTTCATCGGTGTCCTTAGCTTCATAATTATTTGATTCTGCATTCTTCTCTTTTGTGTCTCCATCTTCCTATTTTGAATATCCTCCTGTAACCTTATCAGTATTGGTTACTGTTTAAGTGTCTCCGATGTATTTTTGATCATTAGTGTTATCTTTCTTTTCCTCTTCCCCTGCATCCTTGGGAGTGTCTTTTTCAGGTGACTTATTCGATTCTTGTAGAATATTGATAGCTTGTATCAATATTGGCATGTTGCCTGATATGTTCACCTATGCAATATCAACAGTTGTTTCCTGCTCATCAGTTGTGTCGTTTGTGACATTGAAATCTTCATCTTTATTAACTTCCTTTGCAGGGTCATCGGTAATGTCAATGATATTGTTATCCAAAATGTTTTCATTTGTGGTGTCTGTCCATGATTCATCTGCAACATATATATTTTTGTTGTCGATTGTGTCATCTTCTTCCTTGTCTAACTCAATAGATGTGTCATCTTCTGTATCTTTTATTAATACCTGTTCTTGAGTTGCATTTTCAACATCTTTTTGTTGTAGGTCTTTCTCGGGGATTTATTCCTCAGTAGGAATGTTTAGAATCTTACACCATTTCTTATGGCTATCTTGTTCAAGCTCTATAAGCTTTCCTCTGAGAAATTTATAGGCTCTCAACTTTGGTGAGAACTCCTTTTTGTGTTTCTCCATCATCTCATCTATTTCTACCTTCTTGGATTCAGGAGGCATGAGAGTAACAAGTACTCTTTCTCTTATTTCCTTTTCATTCTTCAAAGAAAATGTCCATCTGGAGTATAGTTTATCTAATAGTTCCCTCGGTACATTGTTGCTTTCAAACTAAATCCATACATATTTAAACTTGTACATTTTTGATACGATGGAATCTTCAAATTTGTTCTGATCTTCTAGATCTAGTTTCATCCATATTCTAATCTTAGAATCTGTAATAGATCCTGAATTTGCAATAGAATTACAAACGTCATCAATAAATTTTGGAGCTTTTACCTTGACATTTTCTACCTCTATAGATTCATCTTGCTTGGTGTCTTCAATATCTTCTCGGGTTCTGATGAGATTCCTTCCTCTTTTTTTTCCCTTTCTTTGGTGTGGCAGCTTTACTCTTGTATGTCCTGACCTTTCCTTTATTCAAAGGTGAAGGAGTTGAATCTTTAGATGTTTGGCTTCTTGTTCTAGAAGCAGTTGTTGTCCTTTTATTTTTAGTTGGTGGAGGAGGTGGTGAATCCGACTCTATGGATTTGGAGTCATCCTTTTCTTTAGCTTCACCGATAGGTAGTTGTCCTTCAGTTTCTTCCTCCTTTTCAGTTTCTTCCTCCTGCTCGGTTTCTTCCTCTGTTGTCGATAGTATCTTCTTGAGGTTCTTTACCATCTTATCCTTTTTCCTAACAAATTTCTTAACAACCAGGCCATATTTTATTCTTGTCTTGGCCTCCTCATATGTTCCAAACTTGGGTTGTTTCTTATCCAGTGGTTCATATAACAAGGCATAAATTGCTTTAGATGCAAGATCAATGCTTATCTCATATTCTAATGGTTGAAGCCATGTTGTCCTCAGTATAGCAGGCTTGATATAAGTAT
This sequence comes from Thuja plicata, assembly GCA_018584345.1. NCBI lineage: Eukaryota > Viridiplantae > Streptophyta > Pinopsida > Cupressales > Cupressaceae > Thuja > Thuja plicata. The sequence continues at coordinate 3,552,937 of MU228371.1, read as the reverse complement.
GATCTGTATCAACCATGAAACATATTTCATCTTTATACTTATCAATGAGTTGCTTGGGGATTCTTACCCTCTTTTGCATTCAGTCTTTGAATACATTAAAGTATTCATCCATGACTATTTCAAATTTTTCTCCCAATGAGGCTATATGTTCACTGATCTGCATGGTGACCCATTGTGTGCTATCCCATTTCACATCTCCTACCGATGGGAATGTTTCTTGAAAGTAGAAGAAAATACACATTATGAGTGAGTCACACTTACATGTGTTTGACTTCTCATTCTTGATAATCTTTAAATTATCTTTTAACTGATTCAATAGTAGTTCAGATAAGTCCAAATGTATTCCTTTCTTCACAATCTTATACATTGTGTCCACTACACCGGATTCAGTGTTGTTCAATCTGTTGGCTTGGAAGAATTTGTAGCCTAGAACTCATGCACCGAATTTCATCTCATCATCGGTTATGGTGGAAACTTTCAATCCTCTGCCATCCCATTTGGCTCATGTCATCTTCTCAGTCTTGGCCTTGGGTGGATGCTTTAGTTCTTTTACCTTCTTGGTTACAGGGTAACTGGTGAATATATGGATAACATCCTGGCTTATCATCTTTGGTTTATCCAACCAAAGTTTATGGTTGTGCATTCGGCTTAGTACTAACCGAATCTACTCGATTTTGAAGACCTTCAGGAACATTAGGGCATTGGTGAGACCTTTTACTTCTATATGCTTATGTTCATATTTTAGTGTTCCATCTTCATTGCATAGCTTCTTATAAGCTTCTTCAACCTCTGAATCACCTATCTCTGCAATCTTGCAGTGTATAAATGATCGTACATCTTCCATGAGCAAAACCCTAGCTGGTATTCATGAGAATTCTCTAGCATCATCGGGTTGTTAGGCAACCTCATGGTGAATCTTATAGTTTGGTTCCTCACATGCCAAATTATTAATGAGCTTGAACTCATCCTTCTTTGTGTTCTTTTATTTCACAGTTTGTGATGTTAAGGCCATTTTTCAATTTTAGGGCTTTCTGTGAAATGCATGAAATAGAGTTGTCGATTCTGTAGAACTTTCTATTTATACTTGTAATGATTTCTAGTCTGGATGGAGTGCTCTATGTCTAGTTGTGGTCGCTCTATAATCTTGTTGCTTTTTGCTCAAAAAAATACTCTTGTTGCTCTGCTCTGGTTGTGGTGAATAATGAGACTGACCAATCACCTTTTTATAGCCATTTGACCTAAATGTGTGTCATTAATCCTTACCAACTCCTTGGTGTGTGAATATGAATTTCATCGGTTAAGACTTCAAACTTTCCTTTGGTGACAACATGTCATTTCAGTGCGGTCGTTTATACCTTTTACATTTACCAACGGGTTTTGGTATTGCAAACCACTTGTTCACTTTGCTCAATTACCAACGAGGCTCAGTTTATACTAGAAACTTTGATTTTAACCGATGCTTCTCGGTAAGTGTAGGAAGTCTCAACTTTGAGTGTGTACCGACGAATTTTGGTATATATGCCCGATAGCATATTTATCACAGATTTTAACAAGTAATACCATGATGCATCTTTCTTATGCTAATTTGGCATTTAATCAATATATTATGGAACTGATGTAAAGTAATAACTTGGGTAATGTAGTTCCATACTTACTTATTCTTCTTAGGTGGGGGTGGTGATGTCACCAGATCCATTGGATGGGGTGTCACCATTTGCATTGCTCGGTCTAGCTTCATCATTGTTTGAAGCTTTTCTCCACATTTTGTCTCTTTCTCTTTGGATGTCTTCAATGGTGTTTCCATTGGGAAATATTCTGGTTTCTATCATTCGGTCTCTGCAGTCTTTCTTGATATGACCAACTTTGTGACAGTGTAAGCATGCAATTCCAGGGTTAGTCCAACCTCTAGAATTTCTAGTCCAATGTCTCATATAGTTTGCAGCAATGTGAACATATCTTCCATGTGTTGTACAATTTTTCCAAGTGTTCTAATCCCATACATACTAGTTACCGACTCTCTTTGGGTGATAAGGAGTTTCTTTACCTTTAGGCTTCTATGCTTGTCTTTTATTTTTCCACCATTCAAGAGTTGTGTGCCCATTCATTTTGCAAGTAGGACAATATTTTTCCATGTAGGTTTCCTTCTTTGGTTGTTTCATCTCGGACTTACATTCATATGCTTTATGTCCTTTCTTGTTACATTTATAACAAAATCCTATGAATGAAGATGTAGATTTAGGAATACCTTTCATTTTGCCTCTACATACATTTGATGTATGGCCTTGCTTTC
>MU228371.1:3507675-3544089 GCA_018584345.1 Thuja plicata | reverse complement strand
TCTTAATTAATAATGTGCATCCTAGTTTTTCCCTTTTAGGGTTTCGTTCACCTTTTTAAGGTTGAACTTTGTAATTGTTGTTCATTAATTCAGTTGATAATTTTGCTCTCACATTTTGAGTAAACATCTGAGTTCTGCTTTTTCGTCTTTGTACTTCTACTTTGTATCAGGTTCTTGCATGCAGGTGTATTCGGGGTCTGTGGATTTGCATGTTTCTCAAATCCTACAGAAAAGAATTAAAGTTATTGATAACTAATTCACCACCCCCCCTCTCACTTATCCTTTGGGACTATTCTAACACTTTCTTGGTCTTGAATTTGTATAGACATTCTTTAGATCATTTTGATTTGATGATTCTCCATTCTCGGTAAAACCTAGACTAGTATTGTTGTTGACTCTTCATTGTCCTTCAAGAAAATCATCCATTCTTTTATTGCTTTCTTCAGCTTTCTTGATAATTTCATTATGTTGTTTCTGAATTCTTATTTCATGTTTCAACTTTTCATTCTTATCTCTTAGCTCACTAATAACTTATATTCTTTCAATGAGTTCAACATTTATTTTGTTTGCCTCTTGACTCATAAGAATAATCTGATTTGTAATCTCACAGTGATGCTCTGTAAGTCTTTGTATTTCAGACTCTTTCTTGTATCTTTTATGTAATATTTCTTCTATCATCAATAGCTAGTGTTCTTTCTTGCTCAACTTGTCTAGCATTGTTCATGACATGAATCATCCTTACCATCTATGTCTCTTGACCGATTTTCAGAGATTTAACTTGTCTAGCCAGATGTAGAATGATTTCAGTTAGGCTTGTGATGCTTTCTTCTGATGTATCTGATGCTTTGCTTGTAGTTGATCCTGAAGACTCAAAGAAATATGGTATCTCTTCCTCACGATAATATGTTTCATTACAGTGAGATGCCATAATATTTCTTTCATCTAACCGTTGTCTCATGTTGATTCTGGCTTCTTTATACTGTTCATAGAACATATGAATTTATAGCTTCTTATTTTCAATATTCTTATCAAGTCTGTACTTCTCCATTTTATGATCTTTTCTCTTAATCCTTTAAGCTTTTCCAAAGAAGAGACTTAGCTCTAATACCAATTGTTGGAATTAATGGTAAGTGTGTACTGAGAGAGGAGGGGTGAATCAGTACTTCTAAAAATTTTGTATCCTTTAATCAATTAACCTTTGTAATCAATTTTATATCCATTCAATCTGATCTATACTATCTTGATATGAGTTATATCAATTTATAACATTAACATACATGTGAACATTCATAGAAACATTCATGAAATTAATTGACACATAACACAAGATATGATATCGCAGAAAACTCTTGTTAGGAAGTAAAAACTGTGGTGGGGATGACACCTACGAAATCTTCACTATCTGCAGGTTGGAAGGGGTCGATTAAGGCTTACAATTTGATCACTTTTGATGATCTACCCGGTTAAGAGTATCTTTGGAGACATGTTAAATTATACTCAGTTAAGAGCTTTAGCTACACTGTTAAGTGTGCACTCAGTTAAGAGATTTGTAGTTGGACTGTTAAATCTACCTTTCTTGAAAGGATTTTTACACTTTGCTCAACTTTCTAGAATGATAGAAAATTACAAATTGAACTGGTAAATGCAATCTCCTATTTCTGATGCATATCCATTTAAGTTTACATGAGTGAGATTATCACCTATGTGATTGAGTAATACCTCTGATTCTTGGTTGCCTCTATTCTTGATTCTTGCTAACCAAATTCACCTTTTGTTGTTCTAGTTCTTGAAACTTTCAATCTAATCCATAGATGTGCTCATTGGATTCATTCATCCTCTCTTTCATATTCACATCCTTGTATAATGAATGATTTCATCATCTATTTATAAGATGGATTGATATCATCAAGTTTCACGAAAAACAATGTTAACTCTAAGATCAGGTTTACAACTTGTACCTAGATCTCCTAGTCTATGTGTTTTAAATCAGTTAGACTGATTAAAGCACTTACATTAATGTTTCTTATCCTTAAAGAAATGGATTTAAAAATAAATAAATATGCTATAAATAGAATAAGATTTCTTTATCTGACGTGGAAGTTAGATCCACTTTTTGCGGGCTGCAACTGATTCTTCATTCCAAATGGTCGGTTAAGCTTCTGTAATCAGTTGACTATCTTTCGATTTTATTCTCTCGGTTGTTCTTTAACTATCTCTTTGGTTTGCACTTTATTTTGCATGTCCAGTTCCTCTGTCGATTTCCTCTTTATCTTTCTACTTTGCAATTTCGGTGTACACACAAAGTTGTGTTGTCGGTTCTCTTTGTACTTAGTCATTTTGGTGATCTCGTAATATCTGATTTTTGGTTTTCTCTTTGTTCTGTCTTTCGATGTATGCTTACCAAAAGTGTTGTTTGCATACTAATGGAAAATTAATTTCATCATTAGTAGGGCTCAAAGAGATAACAATAATACGCACAAGAATGAGAGGAAAGAGAAATGTAAATAAATTTATAAGGTTTGAAAGAAATATGCAATCGAAACAGAGAGTCTTTTATGAAAAGAACATTTAACAATCAAAGTGAAGCATGAAATATAAAACATAAAAAATTAGATGAAATGAAAATCATATAATGTAGATCTAGATACAAAGAGATAAGCCTATAGATGTAGAGTTATTAATGCAAACAAGGAGATCACGCAAAGAGGATCTAATTACCAAATCAAAAGTGAAAATGTCATAAGTTGGGCTCACCAAAATATAAAGAAAAAAATGGTGAGAAATGCTAAGATGTAGAACACTCACCAAGATCTTATGATATACAGTGGAATACAAACTGACCCTTAAGCACAATCTGATTAGCACATTCCAAATAAAGAAAGGTGTTCATGCAAGATCTATGACCAAAGGGGATTTTGGATTGCTAAGGGGATGAATGTAATATTATAAAGTATAAAGGATAGATATGATCTAGTAAAGTAAGTGAAAAGAAAAAGAAGGAAGAAAAGTGCATCTGGAAACAAGATGAAGAAGGTAGAACTTTGAATCTGAATTTGACTATCACCTGAATCTTGGATTCCATTCTAGCTTCAAACCTGGAAGGCATGAATTTGAATCTTTCCATCCTGAAATTTTCAATTAAAAATGGTAGGGCTAAGTCAATATTTTAGGGATAAGTCAACTAGCCAACTTGTTCTTGATAAAAATTGATGAAACTTTCCTAGATCCTACAATTGCACTTGTACTACTAAGATCCAAAATCATAGCTCTACAACCTAGTCCTACTAAGAAGAATAAGAAACAGAGCCTAGTGGAACCGGTGAGGATTGGTTCTGGAATGTAACACCAACCCTAGAACTATACAATAAAAAATAGGCATAATTAATTGGGACCATCTCCTATCCTTATAATAGTAGGGGATCTCCAGCCATTGGGCCCTGGGAAAAATTAAGGCCCAAAACCAGAGGGACAAATCACGAAGGCGACTTGTGCCAGGGACAAGTTGGCTAGGTGACTTGACCTAGGAAAAATGAACTCAAATTTTACAGGGATGTCGGGGAAGGTGAAAAGAAGAGAGGGAAAAATACAAGTTGTTGTGATCAATCATAACAAACATTTGGACATCGTAACCACCAAAATGGTGTCTAATAGGTTCTACAGTATCCAATCATGGGTGCTAACCTTTTAGGATGATACGGGGTTAAATTTCATTTAGGCTTACGTTCTAATTTTGTATAGTATTAATATTAGGTTACAGTTTAGTTTAGGGTTAGATTTTAATTTGGCATTATGTTTGATTTTGTTTAGGGATATGTTTTAACTTGGTTAAGGGTCATTTTTACCATTTAATTTTATTTTAGGTTAGGGTTGAACTTTATTTACTTTTAGGGTTAAGGTTCATTTTTAAAATAGAAAATTAGATTAATGTTTATGGTTCAATTTGGAATAGGATTTTTTTTCTTTAATTAAGAAATGCTTAAAATAGGGTAAGTGTAAGGTATATGCTAAAAGTTTGATGAGTGTTAGGTTTAGGGTTCACTTTTTGGTAATAGTAAAATAAAAGTAAATGTTATATTTATATTTTATTAAAAGTTGAAATTTTAATTAAAAAATGGTTACAATTTAATTAGAAATAGTGTTATCATCCAATTTTAATTAGGGTTAGGGTTGTACAATTCAATTTGGTTTAGGAATAGCATTTTTTTTTTTTTTAATTTAGCTTAGAATTAGGGGTAGGGTTGAATTTGGTGTAATATTCAATTAGTGTTTAATATGGTATAGTATTAGGGATCAATTTGTATAGTGTCAAGGTTCCATATGATATAAGGTTAGAATTTTAGTTCATTAAGTGCTAGATTGAGATTTTAAGTTGATTTATTGTTTAATTAGGTTTAGGGGTTTGTTAGAGATTTTTCTTGTAGAATCTTAATGTAGCATCAATGCTTGACTCTATGACCCCTAACTCCTAATTTTAGCAAGTAAAAGACAAACTAACGAGGATTAAATCCTCCTTCACTTTGAGCTCCACAAACTCAGGCAGGTGTACCTCTTTTGACTTACTGCTTCACAACAATTGTTACAGTGGATTAGTGTCTTAAACACTAATATTTAACATTCATACATGACAAACTATAAAGTAAAGATTTTTTTAGTTTAAAGATTGATGATGAAAATTGCCTATCAAGTATAGACCAGTGCCTAATCCAAGGCAAAGAGTCAAATGAACATACATTCACAGAAATATTTCAATAATAACACACCCAGAACCCAAATGAAATGCTTTACATATCATCTTTTTCATTTCCACACTCAGACATCAAATTCTCATGTAAATCCTAAATCCCTTGAAACCACCCTTAAGAATTACACTTCCCTTGAAAGAAACTCAAGAATAATCCCACAACTTACCTTGTAAATGGTGTATTAAAATTTTCCTTTAAAATTTAGTACACAAGAATTTAAAACATGAACACAAGAAGACACCATAAATGTACAAAGGAATTCCACTGTATTTTCATTAAAAATTTCTCTGCTTCATTACATTCAAAATGACCAAAAAATCTAAAACCATACTAAAATCATAAAACTATCTTGCAATTGTGAATTCACCATCCTTTACAAATACACAAGCCTTTCTATTTATATTATTCACTAGCCATCTTGGAATCCTGAGAGAATCAGGATGCAACAAGATTCAGATGGATAGGAAAAGGAAAATGCCCTAAAAGACAAATTTGGTTACAATCATTTTACATCGATGGAGAGGAGAACTTGAGTAGCTCTTTACAATCATTCTGAATCTTTAGCAGTTGGCACCTTTGTCCGCAGATATTCAAGGTAACTTCTTAAAGTTGTTGTGTGAAATAGTGACTGCCTGCATGGCTAAAATATACTATTCTTTGAGATAATTACCCTCCCTATGCTCATTGATCAGTTGCCAAGTGTCATTCAATCTTCCTCCATTTCCTTCGAGTATGTTGTTGCCTGCTTTTTCTTCTTTGGATTTTTTCTTTTGTCCTAAAATGCAACCTCCTCCTCTGTTGGTCAGTCACAAATTTTAATGCCCTATAACTGCTTCATTTGTCTCTCCCACTTGGCATCGGTGATAGCCCTTGTATCTACCACAAACTTGGCACAATCTATTTCAACTTTGAAAATATCATCCAAAACCTTATTATATTTATCCATATTTAAAACATTATCCTAGGTTAGGAAAGATTCTTGCTCTAGCAGCAAGGCATCAAATTCACTTCTCCACTCCTCTACACCTTTTACTTCATCATTATCATTATGTATAAGAGGGACATACTTACTGAAATCAGGGCCAAACATAGTCAATTTCAATTGTACCTGATTTTCTTTCCCCTTAAAAAAGGGCAAGGATGCACCAATATGCTCAGTCATTTCCCCAACCTTATTTACTGCCTTAGGAAGATCTGGCCTATGGGGTTTTAATGCCTCTAATATCACAAATAAATAACCCCTAAAAGACCAAACACTAAAAAGTGGATCCAAAGCTACTATTGCATCCTTTACATCTTTGTCAATATCACGCAACTTGTTGTATTCCTTGTGGGTTGCATCCAACTTTCCTTTTATTACCTCAATTTTATGTTGCAAAATATTATCAAGGAAGAGAGAGAAACCTCATTCCTATCCTTGTCAGATGTCTTAGCTGACTGGTCATGTTCTTCAGTGAAAGAAGGGACAATAACTTCAACTTCTTGAGCAGGAGGAGGTGGAGATTTGGATGCTTCTTCCAAATTTTCTTTTAAGTCCTCCAGCTGTTCCTCCAACACTTTGATTTTCATCAGGTCCTTCTCCCTATCTTTTACTAAGGCAATTTCTTCATAAAAATCCTCCCATATCTCTTTGATAGTTTCTCTACTTTGGCTTCATTTAAATGGTCAAAATGGGTGACAACTTTAGAGACCTCTAAATCAGATGTGTTATGTAATTTCCATATGATCTTATCCCCGTCCATCTTTTCTTCCATGTTTATCAAGGAGGTCTTTTGTGTCCTTTGAGATAAGGACCACATGGAAAGGGTTGGGGATCTAGGTTCATAGATATAGTCACTGATCATATCTCCTATCTAAGTCTCAGAGGATAATTGAGCCTCTGGTTGTCTCCTTATTTGATTTATAATGAATGTTGAGGCTAGATCCCACCCTGGTACAAGAAACATCCCACTTGACCTTACCAACTACCTGACCTCTTCCAATGTCACTCTCAAAGCTAGGATCATAGGCTTTCAGAGCCTACAAGGATTCATCTCCCAGTGTGTTTCCCTTTGTGATTTGCAGCTGACTGCCAATTTATTGCTGCTTTCTCCAAATGAGAAAATTATTGAACTCTTCACTTTTGATGAAGGCATCATCACTCAAAATTTTTTCTTGATACAATTCCATTTTATCCTTGCACAATTGGAGAGGTATTTCAATCTCTTTCTAGCTCTCCTTCTTCTTTCCCTCCCTTATTATTTTTATGATTTGGTGATGGTAATGCCTATCACCAATGACCAGAGCGGCTACTCTGTCCTTTTTCTTTTCATGCTCTTTTAGCTGAGAGGGTTCTCCTTCCTTTGTTCTTTGTTTCTTCTTAGGAGGCTCAATTGTTGCCTCTTTGTTAGGAACCTTTGTGCTTTGCTCAAAATTATCTGCCTCAGTCATCTGGGGAGGGCTATGCTTCTCATAATCTCCCTCACTATCCTCGTCATATTCAGAGGATGAGTATTCTTCGGGCACTTTTTGCTTCTCCTCCAACTAATTTTCCAATTTATTTTATAATGTGTCATACATGTCAATCATTCTGGTGATCCTAGTCATGTAAGGAAAACCCAGGAAGTATCCTCCAAATGCAATCCATGCCTTCTTTAATTATTTCTCCAAATCCACCAAGTCCCAAATTTTTCCCACTTTATGCTCTATATCTTGCTCATCATGAAAATTTCTGACGATGTCTTCTTCATCACATCCTTCATGCTCTTGGATGGTGCTAATTCTTGGAATCAATAACTTCTTTTCATTTTTAATGAAGTCCTCAGGGTCTACATATCTATATTGGGCAATACCCATCTTATACTGATTCAACCACTTGTTGATTTTATCCAAATCTTTTTTCCCAATAATAAAATCATAGAATTTGAACTATCTTTGTGTAAAAGTTCCCTTTTTATGAGGAGCCAGATGCTCCTTGTCTATCCACACCAGCTGCCAAATGAATTCTATAAGTGAAACCCTTGGAGGAACATATTTTGGAAGCACATGTGGGGGTTGAGGACATCCATATACCCTGATCAAAGTGAAAGTCTTCCCAAGATAGAAATCAACCCAATTATGATCTTGAGGCCACTTATCAACATAATGACAAGGCCTTATAAGCCTTAACACATTAACATAAAATTTGTTTATATTCACCCCAAGAAAATTCAAAATTGGGTGCACAATCCAGCTCTGAAATCCACAAAACTCATGCTTATTTGAAGTGTAATTCAAAACCATAATCCACAATTTCACAGGATTTGGCTGGCCATTAATGAGTGTTCTAGGCCTCAACATTTGTGTGTCAAAATCATTAATATTATAGAACATGATCAGATGCATTAATAGAGAATAATCATAAATCAAGGTTGCTTTCTCTTCTGAATACTCATGAAACCCTCATGGATCTGGTCAATTACATACTAAATATAATCATAGTCAGTATTGACATGGGAGTTTCTATATGTCTAGGATGATCATTAAAAGATTTGCACACATTCTCTCAACATCCCCATCCAACCCTAACACTCTACAGATTCCATATGCTAAATACTTCATGTAGAAATGCAAATCTTTGAATTCATATGACGCATTCATCCGGCTGGGTAATGGAGATACATACTTCCCCATTTCTGGCATGAAATTGGGGATTAAACTCTTGACTAGATTGATTTATTTCTTATACCTTTCTCTTTCTTTACTCAAATCAATCTTTGTAGATGAGGAATAATAGATACCAAAGGCCTTCATGAAAGAATCTCTATTTAAGGATACTAAGGTTGATTGATCCTTCTTCCTGATAGTTCTTGACACTAGATCATATCTCCTAGCCAGTTCTATGAGAAAATCAACATCTAAAAAGACATATGGGACTATCAAATTCCCCAAACCCAATTTCCAAGGATTATAAACAGGAATCTTCCTAGTTTTGTTACTATATAAATAATTGAATAGATTGTAACCAAAATAACTTGGAGTAACAGGGTCTCTACAACTTGACATATAATCAGAGAAAATCTCATCACGAACAACTTTTTTATTTTGAGTAGACCCAGGGATTAATGTGATGAATTCCTCTGAGAAGTTTCTCTTTAATTTTTTCTCTTCTCCTGCATCTTTAACCCCTTCATTGGTTGAGGCCTGGATGGACTATGGTTGACTCATTTTTCTACTTCTTCAAGTATTCCTTTCTAAAAAATATCTTCTTTAAAAATATCTGCAACTTTTGAATTTCTTGTCACACTTGCTCTGAAAAATCTGATAAGCAGACGATATAAGCATTGTGTTTATATATCATGCAGTAATAAATGCAACCATCTAGTCGAGATTTCAAAATATTGTTGCTCAATTACCTCAACATTCACTTTGCATGTATTGAGTTTAATTTTGAGCTATCCATGGCGTGTGAAGCTAACATGCAATTCAATTTAAAAAAAGATCTTGAAAAAGGTCATCATTGCTTTTTGCTTTTACAATTGCCAAAAAACCTTAGAGTTTGTTAAAAAACCCCAAATGCAAGTTGATTGGCTAGAAATCCTCACTTTTTTCACCTCAACAAAGTACTTTAACTTGTCAAGACTTCCTATTTTTCCTCAACCCTGACATTCCACTATTTATTACTTGGAGTTCATGTGACAACAAGTTTCTAAGAATATCCTCATGCTTGGCTTGACTATGGTTTTATCTTGAGATTCAGAGATAAGGCTCTTCTCTAGGTCACTGAACGCCTTACCAACACCATGGTTTATCTCAAGATTGAGTGACTACTTTATATCTCATAATCTCTGAATGGGAGATCTAACCCTAGTTTATTTATGAGATCCAGTGAAAAATCTTTTCATTAATAAATTTAACCATCCTTTCCCAATCTCGTGATGTTAGTGACAACTGTGATTAAATTTTGAGATTGAGCTACTAAAAGATCTTTTGATCTCTGCAGGTTTCTTTATTAACTATCAATATTATGAGATCTAGAGATAGATTTGAAACTTCTTTTCTCTAAATCGCTAAATGTTAAGCTCTTAACTGTTATGATTATGAGATCTAGAGACAACCATTAACTTTTTCTTTATCTCCTAATCTCTTAATACTTCATACAACTTTGATTAAATCAAGAGATTGAGCGCACACCACACGTCTTGTGAATCTCTGGGACACATGTTAGCATTTGGTTAAATCTCATCCGTGTATTTCATGATAACTAAACTCTTTTTACTTAACTTAGAATATTTAGAGATCCAACGATAGCCACACATTTGCATTGTAATCAGTGGTTACCGCTTAATCTCATAAGACTTTATTTAACTCTAGTCATGTTCTAAGATTCAACAACTAATATAGTTCTCATAATCTTTGAGTGGAATCTTTAACCATAGTTTCCTTATGAGATTCAGAGATAAAGGCTTTCTCCCAATCGCTGAATACTTGGCTTAACTCAGCTTAACTCACGAGATCCACCAATAGCCTTTGATCTTTAATAGCATTGACAGTCCACGCTTGATATCTAGATTTTAGAAAACTTAGCCACTGCTCCATGAGATTCAGTGACATAACATCATTGTTTAGTCTTTCACTTTATCGCTCAATCTCTAGATGTTATAAATTTGACCATGATCTTTATGAGATTCAGAGATAACCTTGAAACATCATTTATTTGAATTGCTGAATGTTAGGAACTAACTGCCGATTTTAAGGAGACTTGGAGATAGCCGCTTCGCCAGATCGCTGAACATTGTTGACTTAACCGCCATCCTTTTTGAGACTTAGAGAAATCCTTTTCACCAGGTCGCTTGATAATCATAACTAATCATTGATATTTATAAGATTCAGAGACTTGAAGGAAATAAAAGAACCAAGTGCAAAAATGGACGATTATGAATGTCAATTTGAAAATATAAGAACTAGGGCACAACTTGACATTTTTATAAGATATAAACCCTACCAAAGCCAAATATCTAGGGTTTATGGCTTTCAAACATTTTTGAAGAAAAAATGCCTTGAGACACAAACACTTTTAGAAACTTTGCAGGGACATTCAAAGTACTAGAAGCAAAGGCACAACATATTTGACATCAGGAACCAAAAATTTGATACATCTTAGAAAATCTAAAATACACCCAACAGGGTTAAGGTTCAATTTAGTTTAGTCTTAGAGTTTGGGTTTGGTTTGGTTTAGGATTTGGGTTCAATTTGATTTTATTAGGGTTGAATTTTGTTTTAAAAAAATGTATTAATTTTAGTTTAGGGATATGGTTCAATTTAGTTTAGTGTCCAATTAGGTAAATGGTTAGGATTTGGTTTGGTTTTATGTTAGTGTTGGGGGTCCATTTGGTTTAGTGTTAGGATTCAATTAAGTTTATTGAAAAGGTTAATTCTTTTTAATTTTGATGAAGTATTCAAAGTAATCAAGTTTTATGTAAGTATTAAGGTTTAATTTATTAAACTTTTATGTATGTGTTAATTATCTATTTTCAATTAAAATTTTAATTAATTTTTAGAGTTGTGATAATGTTTGAAAGGTTTATTCAATTGTTAAACTTAAAATAAAAGGTTCATTTAATTATCAAAAGGTTATTTAATTGTATATAAGGAAACAAAAAAAAACTAGCTCATTTAATATAATTTAATTATATATAAGGAAACAAATAAAACTAACTCATTCAATATAGAATATATGAAAATGATGTCATAAAGTATAAAACTTTTTTGTCTTCCAATTGTCTACTCTTAACTATGTAAATATATTGAAACTCCATACCATGTAAGTCAAACCAAATTAAAATTGCAAAGACCCAATATGATATAAAATTGTATTTCAAAACTCAATATAATTGTGATTCCATATTGAGAAACAAATACTTTATAAAATTTTACATTGTGTTATTGATGAAAGTTATTCAAAACAAATTATTGTGGCCACCATACATTTGTACTTTCTATCGGAATGCTCAATAATGGTGTATAACTTTCATACTTGTTGGTTTCAATAAGGATTTATTGGTCAAACTTTTCCAATTGAATAGTACACACCAATATTCCTTAAGTATTATATACTGATACTTTCTCTCCCACTATTAATATGAATCCATTGTTATTTACTGATATCCTATTTACTATTTTGGGTAATTTAATATTTAAAGGAGACCATATGTTTCTTTCTTTGTCTTCTATATGTTCTCTTTCCAATTTCCACATTCAATGATACTCTTGTTTAAGCAACAATATGTAACCATCACATCAAGCTAGTTCCCATAATGTAGTAAAACTCTTCAAATGTATCATGGCATCATAATAATTTTCATAAGCCTTTTTTCCTACTTCTTCGAATACAAATCCTTCTATTGGTGGATAATCTGCATCACAATGTGTTGGAGAAGGAATTATCCTCCAATAAAATGTAGCAAGATTGAATTCAATAATATCACTATTGTTTGCGAGACTTCTCATCCAATAAATTTTTTATTGTAGAGTAAAACCCTCTTCCCACTGGATGATGAGAATTTCAAACATATATTTGTCTCCACAAATATGAGTTTGATTCATAAATTTCAATATAAGTTTGAACATTTGACTTCCTATAGTACTATCCAAGAAAGATAAAAAGTTGATTATTGGAAGAGTCAAAAATTGTTGCCATGAAATTAGTGCATATAGTGGTTGTCTATTCTAGAATATGCTTGACATACTCATGGAGATGCACTCATCTTAACCCTAGTTCCAACCAATCACAACTACCATCAAAAAATAGTATTAGGAATGTCATTTCAAGTAATCTTGATGTTGTATACTCATTGACGGGAGACACACTAATTGAAGGCCCATCGATCAATCTTTGAGGATTTACATGTGGGTTATTAACCCATGCATGTATTACTTCTATTTCTCTTTGGACATTTTGTGGTATTTATTACATTTATGTCTTGTGATCTATGATTTTATCTTCACATGGCTTCAATATTGGTCTGGAAAAATTGATTTGATTCGATTCATAATCAAATTCCATGTTGACAGTTTTAATTTTCTCAAAAATGTTTTGATGAAATATCTTCCAACATCATCTAGGGAATTGCCATCAATTGTGACATTAGCATATAACTTATCATGTTCTATTTTGTATTGTAGTACCTTATATATAAGGTCTTTGCTCAGTGTAAAATTATAACTTGTTTCATGTTGATCTTTTCTAAAAAAAATAATTATTGGGAGCTCTTTGATCCGATGTGGAAGAATTTTTGAAATTCCTTCAATATATTCTAGGAAAATATTTGTGTCCTTTGCACTTATATTGACTATGTGTTGCATGTGTCACTTGTAAGATTGGACTTACACATGAAATTCATTAGAATATGAGGTTGATGTGATCTATGATGTTGTCATTAATGTTATCATTGATGTCAACATATCCTTATTCTATCCTTTAATGTACCGTTCCTATGAACCGACTAGATTGGTGTTTTGGTTGTGTATGAGTTGATGTGCATCGATATTCTGTATGCTTTGGTTAAGGTTGTCACCGACAGGTTTCAGTGAGTTTTCTTCATTGGATGCAACATATGCTTGTTTGGATCGATCCTATTTGGATGTGTATTCTTTGTATTTTTTGGTCTCATCTATGTGGATGTAATTTTTTTATCATATCCATTGGAACCAAATTATTTGTAGATGATGTAATGTGTTGGCTTGAGTGAGTCATGTTTCAATGATCGAGGTGGTCCTTATTTCATTCCTTAACACCACAGGAATGTCTTGGTGCAACCAATTTCAAATTTTCTAGCCGATTTGATGGATGTTCATGATGTTGTATATATAAGAGCGAGGATTTCAGTTGTTGGATATACATATCGAGGATTAGTATCCATGTGTGGATCAACATCCATATCCAATAAGACTCATGCATGGTGGTATGAAAAGAAATAGTGAATATGTATTCATATGTAATAGTGTGTTGATCTTGCTAGTGGATTCTATCTCTTTTCATATTCTCTAGTTGTGAGCCTTATTGTACTGACAATGAGCCTTTGTGTATCGGAAGTGAGTCTTCATGTATTGGTAGTGAGCCTTTTTATATTGACGGTGAGCCTTTGTGTATTGGCAGTGAGCCATTTTGTATCGTTAGTAAGCATCTGTGTATCAATAGTGAGCCTTTTTGAGTCCAGAAGTGAGCCTTTGTAAAAATCACCAAACCAGTGTCACCTTAATAAGTGCTTTAGATTTCATGAGAATTAGCTTCTCCATGGTTTTTACCATCTTGGTTTTACACGTAAAATCCTGGTGTTCTCTGGGTCTGTGTTTCTATGTTCTTAATGCTTACATTTTATGTGGATGTTTGATGTTCTTAACCGACATATCTAAAATTGATAATAATGTTGATTGAGAGTTGACCAAAAGAAGAAAAATTTTATGATTTGTGTGGGAATAAGTGATTCATCCCCCTCTCAGTTATTTGAGTTGTTCAACAATTGCTATCAGAACTTGGTTCCTCGGTGAAGAATCTTAACCTCTTAAGGAAGATCTAATGGTGCACAAATTGAATACGTTTTATGGATCAAATTATAGTTCATGGAAAGATCAGAGGAAAGGATAGTTGGTATCAATTGGTTACAAGACCTGGAAGAATTTGGAGACCAAGTATGTATTTCCTCATAATGAGCTTACGACTTAGGACAAAATCAAGGCATATGAGGAACATGAAAAGGAAAGGTATGATATTACTAGTGCTTTATCAAAGACTAAATTAGCAAAGGTTATTTCTTTGAAAAATGCAAATGAAGTTTGGGAAAAGTTGAAAGAGATGTATGAAGGGAATGACAAAGTTAAGTTATCTAAGAAATTAACAACTAAAAGACATTATGAGAATATGATAATGGAAGATGGAGAAGATATAAAAGGATATTTTTAGAGGGTTGAAAATGTAGTTAATGAAGTCAAGAATAAAGGAGGAACTATTAACAATGAAGACTTTATGGAGAAGATCTTGATGAAATTATCGGAGAGCTATAGTGACAAGATCTCGACAATTGAAGAGGTATATGATACAAAGAATTTTACCAAAGAATAATTGTTTGGTACCCATAAACCATTTGAGTTAAGAAATTTTGGAAGAGACAAGAGAATATATGAAATGACATTCAAAGAAACAAAATCAGATGATGATTCAGATGGTGATGGTGATGATGATGATGATGAATTTGAAGCAGACTTTGAAGGATATCAATGAAAGGTACTGACAAGTATAAAGCTATGTTACCTCTAAAATGTTTTAGATGTGGTAAAATTGGTCATTTGGTAAGTAGGTGTCCAAAGAAAGGTACTAGACAAAGTTTATTAAGTTCAATAAGAAAGCTTAATATGTGAATGAAGATGCTAGTATCTCAGATGATGAATCAGAGACAAGAAATTGTTTGTTTTATGTTGAAGAGGATGATAAATCAGATATTGATATTACTAACATATGTGCTGAAGTTGATAATCCTGTTGAAACTACTTTGAATTTTAGAAGAAAGAAAAATGAATGGTTGATTGATAGTGGTTTTTATCATCTTATGAACAAAGATAAAAGTAAATTTGTATCGCTTAGAAAGTATGATGGTGGTCCTGTTAGGTTTGGTGATGACAAAGAAACTTACATTGTTGGTAAAGGCTCTATTAATTTTGATGGAAAGAATAACATTGACAATATCTATGATGTGATGGGTTTGCATCACAATTTGTTGATTATTGGGAAGATGTGTGAAAATAGATATGATGTCATTTTCAAATATGAAGGTTGTGAAATTAGAAAAATATTAGGAGATCTAATTGCAATTAGGAAAAGAATAGGAAGAAACATGTACCAGCTACAAGGAGCATCAAAAGGATTTTGTTTCCTATTCCATATTGATGATAATTGGCTTTGGAATCAGAGGATGTGTCATATCAACTTTGATAATCTTGTGAAAATAAGCTCATCTTGTGTGGTGAGAGATCCACCCAGAATGCGTAAACCATAAAATAATATCTGCAAGGGTTGTAAAGAAGGGAATCAGAGAAGAGAATCAATCAAGAAAAAAGATTATTCATCTACCAGTGTACTAGAGATTGTGCACACTGGTCTCTATGGTCCTACAAAAACAAAGAGCTTTCAAGTTTAAAGGTACTTTATACTTTTTATTGATGACTATTCAACAATGACATGGGTTTCTTTTCTTAGAGACATATTTGAGGCATTTAAGAAGTTCAATATATTTAAGGCTAGAGTTGAGATTGGGTGTGGTAGAAAGATCAATTTTTTGAGATCTAAGAAGGGAGGAGAGCTAATGTTTAATGATTTTGAAATTTTTTGTGAAAATCATGGTTTTAAGAGACAGTTTTCAATACTAATAACTCCCCAACATAATGGTATTATGGAAAGAATGAATCAAACAATTCAGGAAGAAGAAAGAACTATGTTGAAGGAGGAAAACCTAACAGAAATGTGTTGGACAGAAGTACATATTACTGTGTATACATTTAGCATAGTTATACTGAAGGAAATATGGAAATACTTTGTATGAATTAGTGCATGGGAGAACACCTACAGTTAAGTACTTCAAAATATTTGGCAATAAGTTCTACATTCAAAAAGATGAAGACAATCTTGGAAAATGTGATAGCAGAGTGGATGAAGGAATATTTTGGGTTATTCTTCAAGAAGAAAAGCATATCGGTGCTACAACAAGAGACTGAAAAAAATTATGGAGAGTGTGAATGTGAAGGTTGATGAAGAATTCTAGAAGGTCCCTGAGTGACACATTGAGCATGAATCTGATACAGAGGACAAAAGAAAAGAAGAAAAGAAAGAAGAAGATGATACTCAACTGACATTGAAATCTACAACTAAGATTCCAAGGTATGTATAGAATAATCATTTAGAGAATCAGATTATTGGAGATAAGAACAATGGAGTTGTTACTAGAAGTAAAGCATCTCAAGATCATTCTTTTTATGTTTACTATCAAATATTGAACCTAAGTATGTAATAGAATATTATAGTGATTAGAGTTGGATTAATGTAATGAAGGAAGAACTTAGTCATATAGAGAAGAATTAGACCTAGAAATTGGTGCCCAGAACGACAGATAAGAATTTGATAGGCACAAAATAAGTAAACTAAAATAAGCTATATGATAATGGAAAGGCTGTGAGGAACAAG
The DNA here is from genome assembly GCA_018584345.1 of Thuja plicata. Taxonomy (NCBI): domain Eukaryota; kingdom Viridiplantae; phylum Streptophyta; class Pinopsida; order Cupressales; family Cupressaceae; genus Thuja; species Thuja plicata. The sequence goes on along the minus strand of MU228371.1, from coordinate 3,527,157 downwards.
GAAATATTGGTATGCAAGGGTTACTCACAAATTGAAGGCATTGACTTTGAAGAGACTTATGCCCCTATTTCTTAGATGGAGGCTATTAGAATATTCTTGGCATTTGTAACATTCAAAATATTCAAGGTTTATCAGATTGATGTCAATTTTGCATTCCTAAATGGAGAACGGAAGGAAGAAGTGTACATTGAGAAACCAGAAGGATTCATATCAGAAATCAATCCAAATGTAGTTTGCAGGTTGAAAAAGACATTGTATGGATTGAAGTAGGCACCTAGGGCATAGTATGGAAAATTGGATAAATATTTAATCAGTCGAGGATTCAAGAAAGATTGGGCCGAAAAAAATCTATACTTCAAAATACTTTCAGACATATTTTTTATTGTTGTTGTGTATGATGATGATATCATGTTTGGAGGCAAAGATGATCTATACAATAAGTTTGCTAAAGAAATATAGAAGGAATTTGAAATGTCACTAGTCAGTGAATTTATTTCTTTCTTGGATTGTGAGTAAGTCAGAATGAAAAAGGTATTTTATTTCTCAATACTAGTATATGAAGGAGTTACTAAATAAATTTGGCTTAGAAGATTCAAAACTTGTATGTACTCCCATTGTTAGCAGATGTAAGTTAACTAAGGAGGATGATTCATCGAAAGAAGATGCAACTAAATAAAGATCAATGATTGGAGGATTGTTTTACTTGATGGCTACCATACTATATATCATGTATGCTAGATTTTTGGTAGCAATATTTTATCAAGAACCGAAAGAGTCACATGTTATGGCAGTAAAAAGGATTTTTCAGATACTTGAAAGGAACAAAAGATATGAGATTATGGTATCTAAGAGAATCATATTTTCACTAACAACATATACAAATGTAGATTGGGTAGGTTGTGTATAAAATAGAAGAAGTGTCAGTGGCAGATCATTCTTTCTTGGCTCCCGACTAGTTGCTTGGTTGAGCAAGAAGTAGGATTTTGTAATGTTGTCTATTGCTGAATCATAATATATTGCAGAATCCTCATGTTGTACTATGGTATTATGGATGAAGTAGACCTTGAAGGATATATTTGTTAGTTTTTATGAACTAATTCCAATCATGTGTGACAATACCGGTTCTATAAGTATGTCAAAGAATCCAGTAATGCATTGCAGAAAAAAATGAGCCCACAAAGGAACATTTAGTAGAGAAGGTTGAAGAAGGTTGAAGAAGGTGCAGTGAAGCTTGAGTATGTGCCCACAAAGGAACATATAGTAGACATATTTACAAAAACTTTATTCAAGGATACTTTTGAGTATCTCAGAGGGAAGCTAGGCGTCTTGCCTCTTCCTAGTGATTATTAGATGCACCAGTGTGTGTGCATTGGTCTAGTGATTTGAATTTCTCTCTTTCTAGATTAGTGCTTGATGGATTCCTCGTGGGGGAAGAAGAGTATGTTATCAAGGGGGAGATTGTTGTGTACTTTTTCATTATTGTCAAAGGGGGAGAAAGTTAGAGAAAGGTTAAAGTTTGTTTCTGTGCTTTGTTATTGATGAAATGTTGTCATTAATGACAAAGGGAGATATTTTTAGAATGTGAGGTTTATGTGATCTACGATGTTGTCATTAATGCTTTCATTGATGTTAACATATCCTTATTACAAGCTTTGATGTATCAATTGTATATCAGTTGATGTGCACTGATAGTCTATATGATTTGGTTAAGGTTGTCACTGATAGGTTTTGGTGAGTGTTCTTCATTGGATGCAACATATGGTTGTTTGGATTGATCCTATTTGGATGTGTATCATTTTTATTTTTTGGTTTGAGCTATATGGATGTAACATGTTGATCATATATGTTGGATATTAATTCTTTGGAGATGATGCAGTGTGTTGGCTTGAGCGAGGTGTGTTGTAATGATTGAGGTGATACTTATTTCATTCCTTACACTGTGAAAATGTCTTAGTGCGATCTATTTCAAATTGTTTGGCCGACCTGATGGATGTTTATGACATTGTATATATAAGAGTGAGGAGTTCAGCTATTGGATTTTCATATCAAGGATTAGTATCCACATGTGGATCAACATTTGTATCCAAAAAGAATCATGCATGGTGGTATACAAAGCGATAGTGAATATGTATTCCTGTACAACTATGTGTTGATCTTGCTGGTGGATTCTATCTCTTTTCATATTCTCTAGATATGAGCCTTATTGTACTGACAGTGAGCCTCTATGTATCATTAGTGAACCTTTGTGTATCAATAGTGAACCTTTTTGCATTGACAACGAGCCTTTGTGTATCGACAATGAGCCTTTGTGTATCGGTAGTGAGCCTTTGTGTATCAACAATGAGCCTTTGTGAATCTAGCAGTGAGCCCTTGTAAAATCACCATACCAGTGTCACCTTAACATGTATTTTACATTTCATGAGAAATAGCTTCTTCATGATTTTTCCCATCTTGGGTTTCCATGTAAAATCATGGTGTTCTTTGGGTCGATGTTTATGTGCTCTTAATGCTTACATTTTATGTGGATGTTTGATGTGCTTAACCAAAAAATCTAAAATTGATAATAATTTTGATTGAGAGTTGACCGACAAAAGAAACATTTTATAAGTTGTTTGGGAATAACTTATTCACCCCCTCTTAGTTATTTGTCGTGTTCAACACAATCAACATTTCTTCTACTTGAGTAAGGTTGGTGAGTTATTTTGTGTGTCATCCACAATCTATATTATTTGAAGAAGAAGATCTATTATTTCCTCTTTCATGTTGACATCTAGTGCAAATAGGCCCTTCAGATATGTGACACACTTTTATGCCAAGGTAACATTCTTGATAGACATAGCACATTGTAGGACAAACCAAACAGTCTAATCGATGACAAAATATGAATGGAATATTTTTTAAATCATTTTGAAGCATTTCATTTGGACTGTATAATTTTTTTACATTGTTTTCCATTTCTTCATTTCTTTGAGGCTTATTTACATGTTGATTATTTTGTGATACATATCCTATGAATGTTGATTCTTCATTTTTAGCATTCACATGAATATTTGCAATAGATAGAAATTGTTGGCTTTTGATTTCTTGAGGAAGCTATTGTGTATGTAGTGTTTGAGAGTAATAAAGTTATTCATAATTTTGTTGTTGGATGCTTCTAATTATATTCCCCACTTATCTATTTCAAACTTCTAATTATTTTGTTGTTATCTCAGCTCTTCTTCTTTCTATTTCATTGTGGTTTCTACGTTTCTCTTCCCTTTCAACATAATTCATTTATTCTCATTGTCCTCTTTGATATGCCCTTTTGTATTTTCTTTGATGTCTTCTTCTTTCATCTTATGTTGGAAAATTTAACTGCTGACATGTGGCATATCTTCAACTATTGGAGGAAAACATGTTTATCATAATATTATGTACACAAAAATAATCATTCATAGTATTTGACTTTAAATATACTATAATAATTATATTGATATTTATAGCTATACACGAGCGTGTATGAGTTATAGAATCGTAATCTTAGAATTGTGATATGTCCTTAAATCATAAACATAATTGAACCTCAATCCTAACACTAAAGTAAATTGAACCCTAACTAGAAACTTTAACTATGATCCCTAAGCCCTAACCCTAATTTCACTCTAATTCTAAGTTAATCATGTCCCTAATCTAATTGAATCCTTACACTAATACTAACCCTTATTGAATCATAATTAAATGTCAATATTAACCCTAATCTTATTTGAACCCTAACCCTAGCCCTTACCCTGACCATAACAATATGTTAAAATGAATTGTAACCTTAAAACTAACTAAACCCTAACACAAACAAAATTTAAAGTTAAAGTTAAACCCTAACCCAAACCCTAACCTAAACCTAAATTTAATTCTGAACTTGAAATTTTGTAAACAATAATCATATTATTAAACCAAATGAAACTCCAATGCTAACACCAACTTAAATAGAACTCTAACTATAATCTTGAATTGTAAGCCCTAAACCCTAACCACAATTGAACCTTGACATAGGATTGAACTCTAATCCTATATCATTCCTAACCCTAATCTAATTGAATCCTAAAATGAACTCTAATCATAATTTAATTGCGATATTAATTATTCTTATCCTAATTGAACCCTAGCCCGTATACTAATTCTAATTAAACCCTAACCATAATCCCAAACATTATCCTTAAAACTAAATATTTGAAAAAATGATAGCTATTTGATAATTATTTGATTGTTTCTTGATTACTAGAAAATTATGAAAATAACACAGAATGTAAATCACATTCTAATAAAGTTAGTTGAATAAATTAATAAAATAAAATAGATATCTTTTATAAAAAAATTGTCAATATACAAAATTAATATCTAAATATTATATATTATATTCATAATATAATATAATGGCTAAATATTAATTATAGTATATCTTTAGATGTTTTTTATATTTAAATGTAGAAAAACAAGGGTGTTGTCCCTTTACAACCTAGCCCAAAGGGAAACCAACAATAGATTACAACATCATTAGCAAATGAACAGTATCAACATAAAACCATCATCATCAGATATACATATTCAACATATCATCCACCTAGGGAACAAAAAAATCAGCCACCCTAGCATCAATATCAAAATCATCAAAAAGGAACATAGCAATTCCTTTTTAAACACAAATAGCTAAACTATTACTGGAATTACTAACCAAATTCATAGTAACCACCATAAGCATATCGATAAAAAATCGACTAGTGTCCAACACACTATCTAACACAGTAATAGTAAAAGTCCTAAACCAAGACCACTAAGGGTCATACCCAACATAACAAAAAACATAGTTCTACACGATATAGATAAAATTAACACAAAAAGAACAAGGCCATGAAGCATGTGAAGAGCCAAAATGTCGAGACAGAGACAAGGGCACCACCTTAAATATTTTTCTTCCTTCATTCGGTAGTAAGCATCATGGTTGCCTAGTCCTCTTCCATAAACTTCAAAAGTTCCTTTTGGTTGGATTCCTTGTTTCCTCCTTAGTGTTGTTAGTCTGGAGCATACAAAGAATGGTAGTAGAGTTTTGCATAACCTTCAAAGAAAAGTGGGACACATTGTAGAGCCTTTCTTCCACCTCCTCCAATATTTGTTTCATTTTTTCAATCTTCTCCCTCAGCAAATCCTTATTGCTACTAATACCTTCCATCATGACTTTTCCTTTGTCAATGGTTGTAGGCACAATCTTATTCTTCTCCTCCTGCACCCGAGTGAGTTCAGAAAAACCTAACTTGATACTAGCCGACACATGAGACGAACTGCTTTTAGAGGCAAAGAGATTTTTTTCCTCTACCTCATTTTTCTCTTTGTCCTTTCTCTCACTCTAACCTCCATCATCCATGTCTGAGGCCTCTTTTAGGTTGGTCTCTTTTTTTAGGTTTGACAATGAGTTTGGTGGACCTATAGGGGGCGCTAGTCTCCTTGGCAACTTCAATATCATATTCAATTTGAATCTTGGCCATTTTTTAGGGTTAAGATTTAGATTTAGGGGGTGGGGAAACCATTTTTTTTACCATTATTAGAATCAGGGGAGGTATCCTACTAGATTTTTAGGCCAGGTTATTCAGACAGTATTTATGGCTAGAGCCAGGAGAGTCCATTATACTAGTCGAGAGGGGAGTAGAGGAAACAAGAACATCTTCCACAAAAATTTGACAGGGAGGTCATAGGGCCAAATGGAAATGGTAGATAAGAAATATTAGGCCTTGGTGTAAAATGGTATAATTTTTACCATGGTTCTTGGCTTCCACAATATCCTTAACAAAAATTTCCATCGAATGCAAGAGGTAAAAAGAAAAAGAAATAACAATGTGATTTCTAAGATTATTCAAAAAAGAGAGGTGATAATAGTAGTACACACCAAATTTTCCCTCCAATGTAAAATACTTCATCACCAGTAGGAAAAATGGTCCCATGGCTTCGGTAATTGCTCACACTTGTAGCTACTCCTTAGCTTGATAGGTAGCTTTCCACTGCAAAAGAAGTGGTTACAGCTAGCAGTATCTGACATTTTACTTAATTTTTAACACTTGCAACCTTTAGTAGGGAGACCAAAAACATATGCAATCACCTCTTCATTAACCTCAAATGAGATACTACCCATAGTAATCCTTCTATCCTCCCAATAATTAATAAACTATTTTGATAAACTCTCATCATAACCATTCATGCACTCCATGAACTATGAAATACAACCCTCCTTGTAGATGTGCCACATCATCCCATAATTCTTCCAATCTTCACACTTATCTGGCTCAATTCTAACACGATCACCACCCATAGTATAACTGAGCAAGCTAAAACAATTGTAGAGAGAAGGGCTCAAGAAAATTGCAGTATCGTTGTGAGAAGAAAACCCCAAAATAAAACTTTTATTCAAAATGATCATATAAAGGAATGATAAATGAACATAATTAGTGCATTTATTGTACTTTGTGCCTTTGGTATCATCCATATTGTTTCTAATAGTTTCCTCGTGCGAGGAGTCCTTCAGATGGTATGGAATGAAAGAAACTATATTCTCGAACATGGTGAGGGATTTTAAAAAATCCACCAACCTAGAAAAAATCTCACTTTTTATGAGGTGGTACGAAAAATTATGACCCCTCTTCCCTATAATGACATCATGATTTTTTTAGGGGTTTCGTAAGCTCTGGAGAAATTGTCAATGTGGCCAATTTAAAACATAACAAATAAAAAATTTCTAATAGGTAGGGATTAAGAAGCCCACCAAAAATATCTAACAACACCATAATACCCCAAAAAAGGGTCTAGTACATATTTTTATTAACCAACATGGGAATATAGAGGAGTTTCATTTCTCAGAAAGGTGAGAGTCCCATGCGATAGAGAGATCTCCCTTTGCTAACATTTAATACCACCTGGTCAATCCCTAGAGAGGCCATATGGTTAGCAACATCATTTACTTCCCTATAAGAGTGTTGGATAGTAAACTCATCAAATTTGTTGAGTAGAGAACAAATATCCTCAATTATTCCTTGAAAAGACCATCCACAAGTCCTATTCCCTTTGGTAGTTTCAATAATTAACTGAGAATCCCCTCCAATCATTAAAGTTCAAATGCCAATTGAGAGACAAAATTTGAATCCCCATAAAAGAGCCATGCCCTCAGCTTGATTGTTGGTCGAGTCCTGTAAATGACCAATATAAGAGGCAATGAGAGATCATTCATGGTTCCTAATGATACCTCCCCCAGCAACCATGTCATTTCTCACAGCACCATAAAAATTGAGCTTACATCAAGGAAAAGGAGGAGGTTTCCAAACGATGTTGGATCTTATAACCTTCTTGGAATCATCAAATTTCTTAAATTCCTCTGGAATTTTCTAGGATTTAGCTCTTCAACTATCACACAATGAAGGAGGTTTAGTAGGGGGTTCCCATCAACACTCTGCTCCTTTTCTCTAAAGATCGTGTTATTTATTTCTTTCCACAAACACCATCAAATATGCAGAGAGATCTATTGCTAGATTTTTTTTAAAAAGGGATGGTGAGAAGGGCTTATCCACCCAAGAACAATATGTTGTAGGTCCTCTTGAAAAACCCACTGGATGATTAGTTTTTGGAGAATGTATTGCCAAACCTGGGAACCAAATTTATAGTGGATGAAAATATGGGGTATAGTTTCACTATTTTGCTTGCATAAAGGGCATCAATTTAGCAGCGGAAACACTCTCTTATTTAGGTTTTCAAGGGTTAATATTTTTCCATGTAAGGATGGCCTCCAGGAAAAAAATTATTTTTGGAATGAGTTGAGCATTCCAAACCCTTTTCCAACTATTAGTGACACCATTGAACTTTAACATAGCACTGTAAGCAATTCTGACTGAGAAGGTTCTAGAGGGCTACAAAGACCATATAAATATATCCTCCCTAGGTAAAATGGGGATTCTAAACCACTTCAAGAGGAGTTGAATATCAAAAACCACCTTGGGGATGAGGTCAGGTCTACCAATGAATCTTTTCTCAAGATTAACACATTCTCCCCTAGGGGTAAAGTAGTCAGCAACATAGGACCCAATGATAGTTTTAGCATGCCTCATGAGAGTAGAATATTTAGTGTCTTCCAAAGGATTATCACCCAACCATCTATCCTCCTAGAATATGATAGTCCGACCATTTACCTTTAGCCATTTGAGGCCCTTTTTAAGCGGGGATTTGCACTTGATAATGTTATTCCAAACAATTTAGCCCAAAGGGAGTCCATTCAAACCAAGGAACCTATAAAAATAGTCATTATTAAGGTACTTGGCTCTCATTATTATACACCAATCCACATTACCCATAGCCAGGTTCCATACCATTTTAGTAAGCAGCTCATGTTAGTAATTTTCCTAACTCCCAATCCACCTTGATAATTTGGATGGCAGATTGTGTCCCAATTGACAAGTGCCAGGATTTTCTTCTCCTCCATACCATCACATATGAAGGTTATTTAGATTATCTCAAGTTTTTCAGGATGGATCCAATGATTTTGAACAAAGAGAGAAAGTACACAACAATTCCATGAGGCAAGTAGTGAGCAGTTGAAGCTTACTAGCATTGCTGAGAAGCTTACCCTTCCATCCAACAAGTTTCTTTTGGATCCTTTAAAGAATTTAATTTCAAAAGGTGGAGTAACTTCCTTGACAGTGATAGGAAGTTCTAGGTAAGTTTTAGGAAGAATGACACACTAGCAGCTGATGATGTCTTTGATTTTAGTCTGAAGATCCATCTTGGTGTTGAGGAAATAAATTTTACTTTTCTGGTAGTTAATGCATTGACCCGAGGCATAGGCATAGTCCTAAAGTAGGCCCTTCCATTCTTTGGCTTCCACAACTAAAGATCTTTCGAAGAGGAAGGTATCATGCACAAACTGTTGGAGAACAAACGGAGGAAGGGAAGAGGTTGGTCTGATACCTTGGATTCTTTTAGTAGTGGATATGTTTAAGAAATTCTTGCTAAGAACCTACACAAGCATGATGAAAAAATAAGGAGATAAGGGATATCCCTACCTTAATACCTTTTCCAAATTTAAAAAAATCCCAGGGTACACCATTGACAAGGACAAAGTATCGGACGGTCTCAATACAAATATATAATACTAATCAGTTTGCCACTAAAGCCTAGCTTGGCTAAAAATTTATAGAGGAATAACCAGTTAAACTTATCATATGTCTTAGAGATATCCATTTTAAGGGCCATACCTTGGTTGCAACATTTGTCCATCGAATGGATCATTTCATGAGTAACAATTGTGACATCAAGAATCTTTCTACTAGGGACGAAGTTTTTTTGGCTTCCACTAATGCATTTGTCTAGAAGAGGCTTTAATCTGTTGACTGACACTTTAGAGAAGATCTTATAGATAGTGTTACATAAACTTATAGGTCTAAATTCATCCATACACTTTGGCTCAGAGATTTTAAGAACAAGAGCTATGAACATGTTGTTCATATTTTTCAGTAGTTTCCCCATTCTGAAGAAGTTCCTGGAAGCCATTGTCACATCATAGCTGACAACATCTCAGAACACTAAAAAAAAGGAGGAAAATTGTCAGGACCAGGGGCCTTGTAAGAACCCATAGCAAACACTATAGTTTTAACCTCATCCTCAGTGACAAGGGCTAGAAGCAAGTTGTTATCATCTTGATTGACCACAGTAGGAAGGTGGACTAACAACTTGTCTTGTCTTAGATGTTATATTATAATATAGTTATAATATTATAAATTTAGGTTGAGTTTGAAACGTAGGAGAAACTTAAATTTTATTTTATTTTTAACGTTTGATTAAAATTTTATAAAATTGTTTAATTATAAATTTTATTTTAATTTTTAAAATTTAATTTAAATATTATAAATTGATTTTTAAAGTTTGATATATTTTTCTGCTTGATTTTTTTTATGATTTAAGTAGTAAAGTTTGATTTAAAATTTATAAATTGAGTTAATTTGTAAAGATTAAATAAATTTTTAAGTCTAATTAAATTATTACACTATAAATTATATTTTTTGGAAGTTTAAGTTTAATATATCATTAAAAGATTAAGCTTATTAAAGTTAGATATCTAATCTAAGATATAATTCAGCATTATAACACTATAAGGAAAAACATAAAATTAAAAATTCACATTTAAAAAAACCATTACATATTAATTTCAAAGAACTTCAAAATACTAAAATAGTTATAAACTTATTCTTTATTTTCTTAAAATTCAAAAATATTAAACATTTTTATAATCTAACACCGATTTGAAGATATAATTTTAAGAGAGATAATTAATTTAATAAATAAGATGGGGTTACAAATGGAGAGTAACATAGACATACACAAGAAAGTGAAGTTACATACTGTAGACACCCTAAAATGGACATACTTACGACCTTACATTAAAATACTAATTTTCATACATTAATTAATGGTTTTTTAATCATTAATTAATCATCTATTTCTTCTAAAATCATTCCCCAAATTATTTTAATCATTTCCCCAAAATTAATTAATTTTATTTAATTAAATAACTTTAATTAATTAATCTTCATTAATTAATTAAATTCAATTTCCTAAAGTTTAAATTTAAATATTTAAAATTTTTAATTAATTTTTCTAATTTAATTAATTTAATTTCACTCAATAATTCAATTCTAAATTAAAAAAGAATTTAATTATCACATGTTTGAATACTTTAATTACAAAAATTAATTAAATATTCAAATAAATCCTTTCTCAAGTTCAAAAAGGTAACTCATGATCAACTTCTCAGTTAACTAAAACATCACCTCTTCTCTCCTAGTTGAAGAGGTGGAGTTTGTTGATTACTTCTCCAGTTCCCTTCGATCTCAATTGTTCATCCTCTAATCTCTGGGATTGATCTCAACCGTTCATATCATTTCCATATTCTATATAATCAACCCTTCATAACCATTTGAAGGATCCAAGATTTCAAGCTTTTGTGCACCCTTACTCTATAGGATTCTTGCTAAAGGCATTCAAAGCATTCTTGTGATCAAAATCAATATCATATTCTCGACGCACCCAAGTCATAGACACGCCAATACCAATATTGAGCAACACACACACATCGCTTTAGGAGTAGAGAGAGACAATAGAAGATTTGAGATTTGTTGGTTTGCATTTGTTTGTATTCCTCCTTGATTGCTTGTCATTTTATTGTTCGTAGGTTCGTTCTTAGTGAGTGATTGATTTCTTTCATTGCAAATCGTTGCTACTAACCATTTTTATTGAGCGTAAAAAATACAGCCTATACAGATACCTATAATTGATTGAAGAAATTAGCTAGCCGAAAAGTGTTGTCAAATAGATATTTTAATTAACACCTGAAATTCCAATTTAAAGAATTCTATAAACCTCTATATTGAAAAAAAAATTATGGCCTTATTGTTCACCAAATTGTAAATTCATGCCTCAAATACGAAAACCATACAAGACCAACCTCTACAATTTTCCAATAGCCTCCCTACCATGATAATAAAACAAGGTGTGGACATCCAACATTCAAATTTGGCAATCCAATCACATATTAGAGTTTCATTTTTAAGCATGACAGGTAGAGACAATAATTTGTAGGTGAAATTTGAAAAATGTTGTTTAAACTTGCAATGAAACCCCCTTCTAATATGAACATCTCCCACTCTTTTCCATTTAAATGCACACAATAAATGACCAAATTATTGCTCCTACCATGCACACCAATAATGGAGATTATGCCTTAAATGACACGAACTAATAAGTTATACTCCAAATGCAATGTTGTTCAAATTCATTTCAAGCTTCATTTGACGCATTTCATAATCAGTTGTTCCTCAAATGAATTGAAGTTCAAATTCATTCCAATATGCACTAATTGATGTGTTTCAAATGCGAAAATAACAAAGATGAAAAAGTTTGCATAGATAATGTGGAACCTTTCAGCCGTGTATGCCATTGTAGAAAGCATCTCGGCTTAATAATAACTACAATTCATAAGGTAGGCAGCTAAATGTCTTATGTTCAAATCTTCTCCAATAAAAGTAAAAATTAAAAAATAAATAAATAGACAAATATTAAATTATAATTATAATACATAAAAAATATAATTGTTATATAATTTTCTAATGAAATAAATAATTTTAAAGTATTTAAAATGATAATATAAGGAAAAAATTAAAATGTTTAAATGAATTTACTAAAATAAAGATTATTTACATAAATCAACAAAATTATTTGAATAATTTTTTCAATAATATTCATCTATCAAGTTATTTTAATTTTTTTTTATTAAAGTACTTACTATTTTATAAAATCCTTTTTTAAAAGATTATTTAAAAGAAAAAGAAAACTATATAAACACATGCATTTGATTTTAATTTTTTTCCAAGTAAAAGGCAGATTATCGTGCATGTTAGTGTTAGATAGAATATGACAGTACGGTTGCAGCTACAACAATGACAATGGTGAATGGGGTCATGGTAAATTGGGCATGGTGGGATGGAAAATAATCGGCTGGATAGCTAATGCCGCTCACTTAGAGCATGGAAAGTTACCTATAAGAGTTAGCACTTTTTTTATGATATTAGGGAGTTTATAGATACGAAAATCCTATTCAACAATCTTCAATCCTTGTATATTCATATTTTCTTGTTTTGACTAATAATCAATTTTTTGGAGATAAATTTTGATCAAGTAATATGTTATTTTTGCTATTCACTTATTTTCAAACAAAATTGATAAAAATTCAACATTTAAAAATTTTAGTACAAAGGTTTTGTCCTTTTCTCTTTGGATTTTTTCCACTTACTTATTTTACATATAAAATGGCACGAGTTAGTTTGTAGCTCAACTATTACTATTTTAGTTTTTTATTTTGTTTCTACTTTCCTATAGTGTTTTAGCTCATAGTCACATGTTGTTTTGAATTGTTTGATACGATATTATCTTTTTCTTTCGAATTATTTTGTTCACATGATTGTTTTGACGATTTGGACTCTCATACATGTTAATTCTCCATTTATTTTTTACTTAGTGTTTTTGATTAAAAAAGCAACCAAAACAAGAGGGTTGACCCGAAGAAAACACAGCCAGAACGAGAAGTGCAGACTACCAGCACACCACCAGAGTCAGCAGACCCTCAGCCAATCCCTTTTTTGAAAATCAGAAACCAAAAACTAAAAACAACAGGCCCCAACTTCACCATGAAGTTGGTAACCAGTCTGTTAACACAAACAGACCCCAACTTCACCACGAAGTTGGTAACCAGTCTGTGCAAGTTAGTAACAGTTGAGTTTAAACTAGAAGAAAAGTAGCAAGCAACAGGAATACGGTCACAAGAGTTAAACAAAGTAACTAATAGGCCCAGAACGGCCAACCAGCCAAACTAGCCAAAAAAACCAAGCATAAAAAAGGAATAGAAAACTACATGGGGTTTTTACCCCCTCCACTAAGCAACATCTTGAGCCAATCTTCCGCAAGGAATTGGAAGAGCTTCCCATCATTCTGAACCTCCCCTGGGGTAACCTCCTTTTCCATGTGCAGCAGTTGGAGAGTCATTGTCGCCAAATGCATGACTTTGATCGAAAATCCAGTAATCATGTTGAAACTTTCCCCTATCTCTTTGATTTCCTCCTTAACCTCCCAAAGGTCCTTCTTGGAGACAAAATCCTGGAAGGAGGTCTGCAGTCGCTTAACATCCTTCTGCAATTGAATAAGGTCACCCTTAGCTTCAATCTTACTCTCAGCCTCCACCTTGCTTTCCTTTGGGGCCCCTTCCTTGTTACCACCAGTATCCTTCTTAGTATCTGAATCCACCTGGGGACCAGGCGGCGAGGTATTTGTAAGTGACGACTCTGAATTCTTACCATCAAACAACTTCTTTTTAGATAAATCAATGGTGGGTAATTTGAAACTTGCTGAGATCTGAGATGATTCATGGCTCTTCTCAGCACCATCCATAGACTGGGAGACTTTGTTATCTTTGTAATGGCTTCTCTCATCCTTCTTAATTTTCTTCCATTTCTTATTATCCTCGCTACTACCCTTCTTGTTTTCTTCCTCCTCCTCCAAGTCTCCTTCTTCCTCATCTTCTTCCAGATACCTCTTCCTGACAACTTTATCCTTATACCAAGTGTTAGAGGCAATTCTGTGGGACCTCCTCCTACTTTCATTTTCATCTTCCTCCTCCTCCAAATTAATATTGATTTGGGTTCCACCCGCTAAACCCACTTTATCTTTCTTTGGCTTATTACGCACAGGGGTTTGCATTTCTGAGGACGAGGTGGGGTTAGACTGAGAAACCATTAACTCTTTGGGAGCATTATCAGAGGGAGAGTTAATATCCTACATAGTGACAATTGGAGGGCATAAACAAGGTGAAAATTAAAAAGACGTAAAATCAAGCCCTGATGGAGAATGAATTAATTCTACCTAGCCTTTTTGTTTTCCCTAACATCCATTATTGAAGCCTCGAGAGAGTGCAGCAAATAAAAAGGGAAGAAAATAGTATCATTATAATGGAATTGGTTGAGCAGAGGGAAGTGGTAGTTATAGAAAGTTCCAAAATGGCCTTCCAGAGTAATGTACTTCATCAGAATGAGATATACCTCATTCCAGGGATCAGGCAGTTGCTCCCATTTAAAGCCCCCATGAATGTGGACCAGGTGCTCCGATTTCTTGAAAAATCTCTTCATACTAGAATCATCTATGCTCTTTGTAACCTTCTTCCATTTTCTCCCATCAGTGGAGAGACCCGTAGCATGGGCAATAACCTCTTCATTTATTTTGAAAGTTATTCCGTTTATGGTCACCTTACGATACGTCTAGGAATTCACCAGCTGCATTGAGATGAGCTCATCACTGCCCTCCATGGCTTCCATATAGGGATAGAAGCCTCCCTCCTTCAAGTAGGTAACCGTACAAGGGTTTTTGAGGAACCCATCCTCAATTTTAGAGGGCTCCACATGGACCATATCGCCACCCATATTTGAACTATCCTCAGAAACCTCCTCCTCTTGAGTCTCCAGAGACATCCCACCCGTTCTACCACCATCCAAACGAGCCTTCCCCGGAGCCAAGAAAAAATTGCAGAACACACAACAATGATAAATGGTGAAGCAAATGACGGATAACTAGTTAGGAATAAAATCTGACGCATTAATGATTTGTAAGCATGTACAAATCGCATGGGTGGCCGAAATGAGAGCAAAGTCATCGTGTAAAGGGAAATGATTGCAAATCTTTGGTTTAAAACACCAATTAAGCCCGTTCATCTTATCAAGGCTTCCAAGACACGTGCCAATCCCCACGCCAGCACTTTTTTTAAATTGCCCATACTTTTTCCCAAATAGGCATTAAAATCCCATCTTTTCACCATTATACTAAAATTTATTTCCTTTCCCATTGCGCTTTTAAAATTTGAATATGTGTTGCTTCTCATAAAACTCCAAGCCACCTTTCTTGTCCAATCATCTTCATCCTTGTGCTTCATTATTTAATTTTCTTTCATTCTCCATGAGAAAAACAATTTTCTTTGTTAGGGAATTCAAATTTCTCCAACACCTAATGCCTTGCAAATCAAGACACGTGGCAGCCAGCGCGTCTGCAACAACATTACCCTCTCTGTAAATGTGTTGCAGTTTAAATTCATCTAGCCTAGGGGGCAGCGACCAGATGTCCTACAACAGATTGGACATATTCCAACTAGCTCTGTAGTTTCCCTTGACCATCTCTATCACAATTTTTGAGTCACCCTCAATAATCAGCTTTTTGATCTCCGAAGAAACCGCCACCTTCAGGCCCCAAAATAGGGCAGAGTTTTTTGCCACATTATTAGAACCCGCCCCAAGATGAAGTGCATAAGCGATGATCAACTTCCCACAATGGTCTCTAATAATACCTCCTCTAGCAGCAGTACCTTTAGAGGCAACTCCATCGAAATTAAATTTGGTGAAATTTTCCTCCAAGGGGGTCCACTTGGTATTTCTCCTCGCAACCACCTTAGAACAATCAAAAGTAGAGAAGGAGGAAGGAAGCTACCAGTCCTTAGTTTACAATCCAACTCCTTGGGGGGGGAATGAGGAAGTTTCCAATGACAGGTTTCAATTTTTTACTTTAGCAGATTCACAGCCATTCTCACTGTCCCCTCAACATCATTTTCCTCCCCTCTAAACACCCGATTATTTCTTTCCTTCCATAGACTCCAACAAAAATGTGGGGGTAACATTCTCCAAAGAATATTAGTAAGAGGGTGCGCCAAAGAGTGACCCCAGTTGCAAACAAATTGATCCACATTCTCCATAAAAACCCAATCCAGCTACATTCTGCTCATCCTTTTGGACCACACCAAAGTCGCATAGGGGCAATGGATAAGGAGATGGTTAATAGTCTTAGCTTGATTTTTAAACATAACGCATCTATTAACTAGCTAAACTCCCCACTTCTGGAGGTTATCCAACGTAATAATTTTACCATGTAGCACTGTCCACCAGAAGAAATTGATTTTTGGGATCAATTGGGGAATCCACACCTTTCCCCAAATCTTCTCATCTGCCATAGTATTTAAATTGGTTAAATACGCAGATTTCACCGTGATCTCCCCCGACTTGGTATGACACCATATAGCCTTGTCCTCAACTTGAGAGAGAGGGATCCTAATGCCTTCCAAAATATTTTTAATCTCATTGATGTAAAGAGGAATGTGTGTCTGATCAGGGTAAGCATTTGCCAAATTTTTCCGTTCCTATCTTGAGAAATTTAATCACTAACTTGTCTTCTAAAATGAGAAATCATTCTTTCCCTAATGAGACCATACTTTTCCCATCCAAGGGGTTTATCACCCACCAACCAATCCTCCCAGAAGATAATATGAGAACCATCACCCACCAACTATTTCAACCCCTTAAATAGAGTTCCCTTACTTCTAGCAATAAAATTCCAACTTTTAGAGCCGGAGGGAAAATTGTGACCATACGGGAATTGGGCATCATTAAAATATTTGGCCTTCATAATTCTACTCCATCCAAAAGATCCTCTAAATAGCTGCCAACCCAATTTGGTTATCAAAGCCTTGTTTAGGTCTTTAATTTTCCTCACTCCCAAACCGCCCAACAGTTTCGTTTCACAAACCGTATCCCAGCTGACCAAGTTCATTCTAGCCTTTTCATCCACCCTCGTCCATAGAAAGTTTCTCTAAATTTTTTTCAGCTTCTCCGCCATTCTGTCATTGATTTTGAAAAGAGATAGGAAGTAAACATGTATTCCTTAGAGGGCCGCGGACATCAATTGAAGTTTCCCTGCATTGCTAAGAACCTTCCATTTCCAACCAGCCAGTTTTTTTTGCATTTTCTCTAGAATGGTGTTCCAAAACTAGTATGAGACCTCCTTCACCATGAGCACCACTCCCATACAAACAAGACATTCCACAATCTTCAGTTGGGTTCTCTGTTCAGTATTGAAGAAATAAATTTACTTTTACAGTAGTTGATCACTTGACCAGAAGCCAACGCATAGGAGTTCAAGAGAGTTTTCCAATCCCTAGCTTCCCTTATATAGGCGTTTCCAAAAATGAACGTATCATCCAAAAATTGTTGGATAATTTTCAGAGGAAGAGTGGAGGTTGTTTTGAAACCAGAAATAGATCCAATTCCTTCTAACTTCAGCAAGTTTTGAGCCAGCACCTTCGCAACCAACAAGAACAGATAGGGGGTCCGCTTGATGTAAACCCCTCTGCGGCTTAAAAGACCCACAAGGTGCGCCATTGAATTCCACAAGATTGTTGTATTTTTTTCCAAATTGGGAATCTCCCATGACTATTTTGAAGTGTAGGATATGGTTTTGGTGTTCAATTATAGATGTACAACCAAGTCATTGTAGGTGCAGGTATAATGCTTGTGTTAGAAGAATCACAAAAGCTAGAGTGTTGAATTCGGTTAAGTACAAGGCTTCATGTGTATGTGTATATTACAATTGATTGAATGTGTTTATTTTGCTAGTATACTTCTTGATAGGATCTTGTATTATCATTGTACAATAAATTTATCTTTATTGATAATGTTGTTGGAAATGAAACTGAGAGGGGAGGGGTGAATCAGTTACCACAAAAACAAATCCAAGTCCCTTAGATGTCCTAAACAAATTTATCATTGTTGCTCAGTTAACATAGATATTCTATTGTCACTCGGTTAACATAGAAAATCTTAAGATATTATCTGTGATTATCCTTTAGTAATTAATTGCAGAAACATAAACCATAAAGAAAATAACATGTACACAGATAACACACAGGTTTAACGTGGAAACCCAATATGGGAAAAACCACCAATTGCAACTAGTCATTGTTTTTCACTCTTCTGAAGTGAGCCATGTAAGGAGGCAACCTTGTTAAAGGTTACAATAACACATTGTTAGGTGTGACCCTATTAGAGGATTTAATCACCCTGTAAGGAGTGGCCTTGTTAGAGGTCTTCAAACACTTCAATGCAGAAATGTCACCTTGTGAGAGGATTTACAAGAGACTGTTAAGTCTACTCTGTTAAGAGATTTTGATCACTGCTACAATTGTTAGAGAGTAAAAATGGATTGACCTGTTTTGATAAGCAACTGTCTTTGTTGATTCAGATCTCTGTTCTGGATTTAATTACTTGATCCTCAATGATCGGATATTTTGTTGCAGCTCTGTGTGTTATGTCCTCAATCAGAATCCCATCTGATTTCGCCTTCACTCTTCATATCATAAACACATATCTCTCTTTCTTTACTTCTTCATATCTTTCTTGTCAAGTCAGCCTTAATAACCTTCCAAATAAATAATAAAACTCTTGTTTGTCGGCTGCATATAACCAATTAAACATAAAATGTAAACTATTGTTAGTCAGCTGACACTAACTGTTTAACTTGGTCAACACTAAAATCCTTCAACACCTGACCAAAACTGTAATGCCCGAGTGAACTCGGTTAGAACTGAAAATCACTTTGGTCTTCTTCAATTCCCAAGAGTGCTTGGCATGAACTAACTGTGCTCAGATAGGATTAGATATTTGTGTAAACATCACTACATTTGTGTAAACATCAATGACAATACATAATTGAATAATTGTCATCAACAATCTCCCTCTTTGGCATTGACGGAAACACAACATGTAATAATACAAAGAATTATAGAGAAACATACATAAGAATGAAAATTATTAATTTCCTTAGCTTTATTTTGATTCTCATCCAAAAACTCCCTCTGTCTTCACAATCACTGAAATACAAATTTCTCTCTCTTACATTTAATCTTTGTTTCTGATAAATTTTTTCCCTCTGTCATCAATCTCTCCATCAGTAATCTTTATGACATTAGTAATCTCTCCCTCTTTGATAACCAATGCCAAAAGACACCAAATGATATATATATATATATATATATATATATATATATATATATATATCAAAAGA
>MU228371.1:3493050-3507098 GCA_018584345.1 Thuja plicata | reverse complement strand
CCATAATCCATACTCTTCAGTACCCTTAAGATATCTCAGAATCCTTTTGATAGCCATCAAATGATTCTCTCTAGGATTAGCTGAAAACCTTGCAACAATACCAACTGCTAATGCAATATCAAGTCTAATGTGAACAACATATTGAATTTTACCAATCATGGATTTATAGGTAGTTTGGTTTACTTCCTTTGAATCATCATCCTTAGACAACTTATGTCCAGTAGGCATGGGAGTCCCAACTGGTCTGGAGTCTTCCATCCCAAATTTCTTCAGTATCTCTTTCATATATTTGGACTGGGTAATGTAGATACCATCCTTCATCTGATAAACTTGTAAACCAACAAAGAATTTGATTTCACCAAACATAGACATCTCAAATTTCTTACTCATAGCTTCGGAGAATGCTTTGTATAAATCATCATAACCAGTAAACAATATATCATCCACAAATAATTCTTCTAATAGTATCTTGTTCTGAGGTCCTTCTTTGATATACAAGATACTATTATCATTAGTTCTCTTAAATCCAATGCTTATCAAGTAACCATGAAATCTTTCATACCAGGCTCTAGGAGCTTGTTTCAATCCATACAATGCTTTGTGTATTTTGAAAACCATATTCCTTTTTCTAGGATCTAAAAAACCTTCAGGTTGCTCAATATATACTTCCTCCTCAAGAATTCCATTCAGAAATGCAGATTTTACATCCATTTGATATACCTTGTATCCTTTGTGTGCATCATATGCTAGAAGAGTTACGACTCCTTCAAGTCTTGCAACAGGAGAAAAAGTTTCTCCATAATCAATACCCTCTTATTGAGCATATCCTTTACATACTAATCTTGCCTTGTTTCTGGAAAATTTCCCTTTTTCATTCATCTTATTTCTGAAAATACACTTAGTACCAATCACACTCTTATCTTTTGGTCTAGGTGCAAGAGTCCAGGTTTTGTTCTTTTCTATCTCCTCAATCTCTTCATTCATTGCTTCGATCCAACTTTCATCATTCAATGCATCTTTAATATTTCTAGGTTCAATTTCACTAAGCAAACATGTACCTTTGATTTTGTTCCTTGTCATTAATCCTTCTGTCTGATCTCCAATTATTTGTTTAAGTGCATGATTCCTTCTGACATATTTTGGAAGTACATGATCATTTCTTCTTGATTCTAGGCTTGTTCCACTTGGTTCACCATGCTCAAAAGTTTTGTTATGCTCTTATGTGTGATACTCAGGCTCCACTGTTTGAGACTCAGGCACCTCTATCTGAGACTCAAGTGCCTCTGTTTGTGACTTGGTTCCCTCTTTCTATGACTCATTTTCCTTTGTCTGTGACTTGGTTTCCTCTACTAGTAGCTCGGGTTGTACAGGCTACAACTCAGGCTGAACTATTTGAGTTTGTGCAGATGAATTCAATGGTTGACAGGGATGTTGTCCAATCACCAGCAAGAGTGGAGGTCGGTTTGAAAACAAAAATAGATCCAGTTCCTTCCAACTTTAGCAGGTTCCAAGCCAGCACCTCTGCAACCAACAAGAACGGATAGGGGGATAGGGGTTCCCCTTGACGTAAACCCCTCTCCATTTTAAAAGACCCCCAAGGTGTGCCATTGAATTCCACAAGATTGTTGTGTTATTTTCCAAATTGGGAGTCTCCCATGACTATTTTGAAGTTTAGGATATGGTTTTGGTGGTCAATTATAGATGTACAACCAAGTCATTGTAGGTGCAGGTATAATGCTTGTGTTAGAAGAATCACAAATGCTAGAGTGTTGAATTCGGTTAAGTACAAGGCTTCATGTGTATGTGTATATTATAATTGCTTGAATATATTTATTTTTCTAGTATACTTCTTGATAGGATCTTGTATTATCATTGTACAATAACTTTATCTTTATTGATAATGTTTTGTATTCACATTTGTCATCTGATAATTTATTATGGAATGTATATTATGCATCAAATTAAACTACTTTAGTGTTTAGTTTAGTTTTTTTTTTTGGTATATTTCTTGCATATGATTTATCATGTTTTTATTAGATTAGCATGGAAAAGGGATATAATCCCATTACAAAAGAACACAACACATAAAGTTTTGAATAGCACAAGGTACACCTAGTTATTGAACAAAACAAACCCAAAACATTGTTAAAACAACAAACTATTACACTTAAAATCTATACTAACCATGCTTGCAGTCGTCAAAAATAATTTCAAAATAAACCTAAAAATAACCATAACTGAAACTTTACTTAATAAGTCTTTAAAGATAACCATATCTATACTAAAAGAGTCCATGTAACAATTAACAACAAGGGCACACAGGCCCATGATAAAAAAAAAAGATAATAGAAAGCATGAACTAAGTAGAATTCTTTGGGACATCTAGATATGCTAGTTCTTTTGAAGATCCTCCAATGCATCCTTTCAAGTAGTCATTGGACCCCACTCCTCTATTTCCAGTACAATTTCCCTTCTTACTCTATTTTTTCTTAATTTTTTTCCTACCAGTGGAAACTCCCATAACAACCCTTTTCATTATGCCTTGAGTAATCTTTTTCAAGGATAAGATGGCTTCTTCCATCTCCTTGCTTCTTTGGCACTTGTATAAAGCATCAAACTTGTTTTTTAGCATGTTAGTTTGCACATAGAGTTATACCATATCCACCTTGGCTCCACCTTCCTCAACTTCATTGTCCATGTTGTTTGCATAGCATTCCCATCTTCTTGGGAAATCTCCATCTCTTCATTCCTATAATCCCCTTTTTTAGGGTTCCTCATTGTTGGAAATAATGGGAAGTGTGTACTGAGAGGGGAGGGGTGAATCAGTACCTCTAAATTTTTTTATCTCTTTTAACCTTTATCCTTTGTGTAATAAATTGTGTAACTAACCATCTGTTCTATATTATCTTTTTGTAAGATATATCAATTGTTTAACTTAATCAAACACGTAAACATTCATAGAAACATTCATGAAAGTAATTGAGTCATAACACAAGATATGGTAACGCATAAAACCCATGTTAGAAGGTAAAAACTACTGTGGGGATGGCACCCACAAAAACTTCACCATCTGCAGATTGGAAGGGGGCAGTTAAGGCTTACAATTTGATCACTTATGATGATCTACCCTGTTAGGAGTATTATGTGGAGACTGGTTAAGGTCTACTATGTTAAGAGCTTTAGCAACACTGTGTAGTGTGCACTCGGTTAAGAGATTTACAATAGGATTGTTAAATCCACCTTCCTTGAAAGGATTTCTTCTATTTTCTAGTTTTGTTAGAATGCAGACAAAAATACTCATTGACCTAAGTGTATGCAATCTAAATATTGTTGATTATAGATCTATTACAATTCGCATGTATAAATGTATCACCTAATGTGATTGATTAATACCTCTATTGCTCGGTAGCCTTTGTTCTTGGTTCTTGATAACCAATTTCATCTTGGCTACATTCATCCTCTCATCCTTCATAATGAATTATTACAACATCTATTTATATGATAAACTGACCTAATGTAGTTTCACATATTACAACTTTAACTCTATGATCACAGGTTTACAAATTGACCTTGATCTCCTAGTCTACATGTTTTTAACTAGATAGACTGATTAAAACAATTACAATAATGTTTCTTGTCCCTTAAGTAATGGTTTTAAAACAAATCAAGACTCTATAAATAGAATACAATTGTTTTATATAACATGGAAGTCAGATCCACTTTTTATGGGATGTAACTGACTTTCGATGTCTGATTCTCTGTTTTCTCTGAAGTTAGTTTGAGTGTCTTGCGGTGTTCTTGGTTGAACTGTCTGTTGGGTTTCACTGTGTTTGTTCTCTCGGTTTGCACTGTATCTACTCGTCGGGTTCCTCCATCGGTTTACTCCTGTCGGGTTCCTCTTTAACATGATCAGGTTGCACTTTCAGTTTACACTGCAAAACTATGTCGTTGGTTTTCTCCTTGCTTAGCGTTTTTGGTTTGAACTAAAAACCTGAATTTCAATGTAGTGTAACTGATGGTTTGAACAACTTGTTTTCTCATTGCATACTAATGGAAAAACTTTATGTTTATCAATCGCCCCCTTTGACATTAGTATCAAAAATTGATATGTGCAAAATACTAACAAAATTTATAGTATGAACACCTTGTATATTACCTTAGTCATTTCATGACTCCCCCTATGCATATGCCGGTATAGTATAGTATATGTATATTATACACTTGTCTTTATACTATCTCCTCCTTTTCCTTTTTCTTTCCCCCTTTTTTACTATATGCTTTTTCTCTGTACATATTATTTACTTTTCCCCCTTTTTTGATAGTAAGGGAAAATGTGTATACCTATAGCTTATCAAAAATATGAGAGTGTAAGGACTTAATTTCCTCCATCATCTTCTCCCATTTCTCTTTGAGATGTTCAAGAGCCATATGCTCCAATGTGATCCGTGCATGCATGTCATAGATGTTTCTACTACAAACATCTCAGGGGTGGCAATAAGTTGCCTTGCTGAACTTAGGTGTGTCTGCAAAAGTGTGAGGTTCGGTAACAGTATAGTCTGTATCTCGGTAACCTCCTCTCTGAATTGTGATTCTACTTCCCAAAGTTTGTGTCTTAACCATTTTATCTCAATGATCTTCTCATAATACATTTTGATTTGATTTCCATCTGTGGTTAGACTTCGTGCACTTGCAGTTAGATCAGATTTGATCTTTGCAATCTTCTCATTGTTATCCTTAGTAAACTTTTCTAAAGTGCATAGCTTATGTATTAAGGAAAAAACTTCAATTATGATTGGATAAATTAATCCAATAACTCTGAAAGCTTTACCTTATTCTTTGCCACTTCTTGGCTGATCTTTTCTATCAATTTGTATTGAAACTTATGTTATGCTCACTCCTCAATTGCCTTTTCTGCATCAACATTCTGTGTTGTGATGGCTTTGATGAGGATGACAAGTTGATCTAGAATGAGGGCATTGTGATCAACATCTATTTTGGGAACAATCTGACTTAAGATGTCCCTTGTGTTCTCTAGTACTAAGGAGTCTCGGTGTTGCTTCTTTAGCTTTTCTTGCAACGCTTTCCTTTGGTATATTTCTCCATATTCTTGGAGAGATTCAAAGTCTAATGTTGTTGGGTCACATTTCAATATTTCTATGATTTCATCTAGTGTGACTTCCAACTTCTTCTTCTTCTTCTTCTCTTATTCTATGTTCCACATGTATGCAGAACCATAGCCAGCTTCTCTGCTTGGTCTAATGTGCTACTAGATGGCTTTTATGGAGTTGTACCTTTCTCTTGCTGCTCAGTGTTTGCTTGTTGATTGTGAGGACGTCTCCTTATCAACCTTCAGTGTTTCTGCAGCTTCGCCTTTTGTTTCCTTCGGCGTGGTATCAACTGTCTTTTCTTGCTCATCTCTCTTTGTGCACTTCATCAGCATCTTTCATCTGTGCATCTTGTTCAGTGATATCTCCATCTTTTTATTCTCCGTCGATGACATTTTGTTCATCGGTTGTATCCTTCTTTTCTTCAAATGTATCTTTTTTCTCTTTATTACCCTTGTCCTCAGGTATGCTTGCATCGGGCTCAGGTATCTTCTCCTTCTGTGAGACTATATTGATTTCTTGAATCAATAATGGCATTTGGCCCGGTATATGAACTTGTGCAGCATCAATTGTAGTGTCTTGTTCGTCGATTTGGTCCTTGACAACAGTGACATCTTCATCTTTATTTAGCTCACTTGAAGGATCATCGATGATGTCAATAATAGTATTGTCCACAATAGTGTTTGACCATGTCTCATCTGCAACATCCATATCCTTTTTGCATGTTGTGTCCAATTCCTCTTTGTCCAATTCAACATCAGTGATATTAATTGGTTCGGTGCTCTATGTAGCCTGATCATTCTTGGTTTGCTAAGTTTCGATAACAGCAATTTGGGGCTCAGGACTTGTATCCTTTTTAGGAATATCAAGTATCTTTCTCCATTCTGCCTCACTCTTTTTGTCTGGCTCCAGTAAATTTCCTTAAAGCACTTGGTAGGCTCTCAACTTTGGTAAGAACTGTTTAGAGTGAATTTTCATCATTTCTTTAATCTCCTCCATTTTTTATTTGGGAGGCATGACTGATACTAGGGCTCTTTCCCTAATCTCATTCTTAGAGTACAAGGAAAATTTCCATCTTACCGATAACCTATCTTGTAGTTCTTTTGGCATATTGTCTGCCAGTTGTATAGGGAGGTATTTGAATATGCACATCACCTTGATGATTGCCTCCTCAATCTTGTTTTGATCCAAGGGATCCAATGTTATCCATTTCTTGATCTTTCTATCATTGACTGTACCTGATTTGATGATTGAGGCACACACATCATCAATTGTTTTAGGTATCTTATTCTTTTCCTTTTGAACAGATTCATCATGTTCGGTGTCCTCAATGTCCTCCTTAGTTTTGATGAACTTTCTTCTTTTAGTTGGCCCTCTTTTCTGTGTTTGATTTTTCCTCTTATAGGTCCTTACTTGACCTTTCTTTAATGGTGAAGGACTTGTGTCCTTAGTTGTTTGACTCCTTGTCCTTGTTGCGGCTGTAGTCCTAGGCTTCTTAGCTCGTGGATTTAATGGTGTATCTAACTCTGTAGACTCTGAGTCACTCTCCTTCTCAGCTTCACTGACGGGTGAATGTCCCTCAGTTTCCTCTGTCTTTTCAGATTCTTCTTTTGTAACCGACAGTCTCTTCTTTAGGTTCTTGGCCATCTTATCCTTCTTCCTATCAATCTTCCTTACAACCAAGCTAGTTTTGATTCTTTCTTTGGCTTCTTCATATGTGCCGAACTTGGGTTGTGATTTTTCAATTGGCTCATTTATTAATGCATCAATTGCATTGGATGCTTGATCTATGTTCACCTCATAGTCAAGTGGAGATAGCCATGTTGTCCTCAGTACAACTGGCTTGATGTATGTGAAGTCAGTGTCTACCATGAAACATATATCAGTCCTGAAATTTTCAATTAATTGTTCGGGGATCCTTACTCTCTTCTGCATTCTCTCCTTGAATCCAGCAAAGTATTCATCCATTACTGACTCAAAGTTATCTCCTAGTGATTTTATAAACTCACTAATCTGAATGGCCACTGGTTTTTTTGTGTCCCATTACACATTTCCTATTGATGGAAAAGATTCTTGGAAGTAGAAGAATATGCACATGATAAGTCAACCAAACTTACATGAATTTGATTTTGCAATTCTGGTTGTCTTTAAGTTCTCTTCTAACTGCTTGAGTAGAAGTTCTGATAGATCTAACTAAGTTCCCTTCTTGACAATCTTGTAGGATGTATCCACTGCTCTGGATGCAATTCTATTCATCCTGCTAGCTTGAAAGAACTTGTATCCTAAGATACATGCTCCAAACTTTACTTCATCGGTAATGGTGGATACCTTAAGTTCTCTTCCATCACATTTAGATCATGTGTTCTTCTCAATATCATCTTTAGGTGGGTGCTTCAATGCCTTTACCTTAACGGTTATTAGATAACTGGTGACAGCATGTATAACATCTTGTGTTATCAGTTTAGGCTCATCCAGCCATAGCTTTTGGTCATGGATCCTGCTCAATGCAAATCAAATCCATTCGGTCTTGAATTCTTTCAGGAACCATAGGGCATTTGTGAGCCCTTTTAATTCGATGTGTTTGTGTTCTTCTTTGATAGTGCCATCATCTTTACATAGCTTCTTGAAAGCTTGCTCAACCTCCAGATCGCCAATCTCTGCAATCTTGTAGTGTATGTATGCTCGCACGTCTTTGATGAGCAAAACCCTAGCTGGTATTCTTGAGAATGCTCCAGCATTGTCGGGTTGTGAGGCAACTTTTGGGCATATCTTATAATGTGGTTCCTCACATGTATTGTTCTTGATAAGTTTGACCTTGTTCTTCTTAATACTCTTCAGCTTAGCGGGTCTTGATGTGGTCACCATTGTTTCTGACATTAGGGCTTTCTCGTAAATGATAAATAGAGTTCTCAGTTATGCTTGGTACTTACTTTAACCTCTATAGCTATAAATGATATGTTTGGAGTGATTTGAATTGGTTTGGAGTCACTCTGCAATGTTGTCGCTTCTTGCTCTGGTTTTTCTCTATTTCTTCGCTTTGGTCGCTGGTGAGAAATGAAACCCTTCCATCGTCTATTTATAGACTTTGCCCTAGGTTGAGTCATTAATGCTCAACCACTCCTCGGTGTGTGAAGATGGAGCTGTCGGTTGAAACACTAACTTCTCTTTCGGTGACAACATGATGCTTCGGGCAGTCTTTTTAACTTTATTTTTACCGACGGGTTTCGGTGTATGGCGAAGCCAACTTGTCAACTCACATAATTACCGACGGATCTCGGTTTACATTAGAAACTTTTGCTTTTACATGTTAACTGACGATTCTCAGTAAGTGTAGACAACTCAGCTTTGAATGTATACCGATGTATTTCGGTATGTATTGACCAATGAAATTATTTTCACATAATTTAAAAAGTAATACCATAGTGCATATATAATCATGTTGATTTGGTATGGTATAACGAAACTGATGCAAAATATAACTTGGTATAATGTAGTTCCATACTTTTTCTTCTTAGGTGGGGGTGGTGATGTCACCAGATCCATTGGATGAGGTGTCACCATTTGCATTGCTCGGTCCAACTTCATCAGTGTTTGTAGCTTTCCTCCACATTTTGTTTCTCATCTTCCTGATGTCTTAAATGGTGTTTCCATTGGCAAAGGTGTTGGTCTCTGTAATCTTTCTTGAGATGACCAACTTTATGATGGTGCAAACATGTCATTCTAGGGTTACTCCAGCCTCTAGGATTTCTTGTCCATTGTCTCATGTAGTTTGCAGCAATGTGTCCAAATCTTCTACATGTACAATTTTCCCAAGTGTTTTAATCCCATACATACTGGTTACCGACTCTATTCGGTTGATAGGCAGATTCTTGACCTTTAGGCTTCCATGCTTTCTTTTTCTTCTTCCAGCATTCAAGATTTGTGTGCCCGTGCATTTTACAAGTAGGACAGTATTTGTCCATGTAAGTTTCCTTCTTTGGTATTGTCACCTTAGATTTACATTCATATGCTTTATGTCCTTTCTTGTTACATTTATAACAAATTCCTATGAATGAAGATGTAGATTTAGGAATACCTTTCATTTTTCTCATGCATACATTTGATGTGCGGCCTTGCTTTCCACAGTGATTGCATGTCATCTTTCTTGGTCTTGGATTTGCATAGACATTCTTTGGATCAACTTGATTACGTGATTCTCCATTCTCGGTATAGCCTAGTTCAGTGTTTTTGTTGGCTCTCCTTTGTCCATCAAGAAAATCATCCATTCTTTTATTGCTTTCTTCAGCTCTCTTGATAATTTCATTATGTTGCTGCTAAATTCTTACTTCTTGTTTCAGATTTTCATTTTCTTCCCTTAGCTCACCGATAGCTTCTATTCTTTCTATGAGTTCAACATTTATTCTGTTTGCCTCTTGCCTCATAAGAATAATTTAATTTGTAATCTCATGATGATGTTCTATAAGTCTTTGTATTTCTGACTCTTTTTCTTGTAGCTTTTCAATAATCTTCCTTATATCATCAATAGCTAGTGTTCTCTCTTGTTCATCTTGTCTAGTACTATTCATGACATCAATCATTCTTACCATCTATGTCTCTTGAGCTATTTGCAGAGATTTCACTTGTCTAGCCTGATGTTGATTGATTTCATTTAAGCTTGTGATGATTTCCTCTGATGTATCTAATGCTTTGCTTGTAGTAGATCCTGAAGACTCAAATAGATCTGGTATTTCTTCCTCATGGTAATATGTTTCATTATAGCAAGATGCCATAATATTTCTTTCATCTAACAGTTGTCTCATCTTGATTCTAGCTTCTTTATACTGCTCATAGAAGATCTAAATTTTTAGCTTCTGATTCTCAATACTTTTGTCAAGTTTATACTTCTTCATTTTATGATCTTTTCTCTTAAGTCTTTAAGCTTTCCAAATAAGAGTTCTAGCTCTGATACCAATTGTTGGAAATAATGGGAAGTGTGTACTGAGAGGGGAGGGGTGAATCAGTACCTCTAAAACTTTATCTCTTTTAACCTTTATCCTTTGTGTAATCAATTGTGTAACCAACCATCTATTCTATACTATCTTTGTGTAAGATATATCAATTCTTTAACATAATCAAACATGTAAACATTCATAGAAACATTCATGAAAGTAATTGACTCATAACACAAGATATGGTAATGCAGAAAACCCATGTTAGAAGGTAAAAACTGCGATGGGGATGGCACCCACAAAAACTTCACTGTCTGCAAATTGGAAGGGGTCGGTTAAGGCTTACAATTTGATCACTTATGATAATCTACCCTATTAGGAGTATTATGTGGAGACTATTATAGATCTACTCTGTTAATAACTTTAGCAACACTGTGTAGTGTGCACTCGGTTAAGAGATTTACAATAGGATTGTTAAATCCACCTTCCTTGAAAGGATTTCTTCTATTTGCTACACTTGTTAGAATGTAGACAAAAATACTTATTGACCTGAGTGTATGCAATCTAACTATTGCTGATTACAAATCCATTACAATTCACATGTATAAATGTATCACATAATGTGATTGATTAATACATTTGTTGCTCGGTAGCCTCTGTTCTTGGTTCTTGATAACCAATTTCATCTTTTTTTGTTATGCTTCTTGAAACTTTCAGTCTGATCCATAGATGTGCTCGTTGGCTACATTCATCCTCCCATCCTTCATAATGAATGATTACAACATCTATTTATATGATAAATTTACCTAATGTAGTTTCACGTATTACAACTTTAACTCTATGATCACAAGTTTACAACTTGACCTTGATCTCCTAGTATGCATATTTTTAATCAGTTGGACTGGTTAAAACAATTACAATAATGTTGTGTCCCTTAAGTAATGGTTTTAAAACAAATCAAGACTCTATAAATAGAATACAATTGTTTTATCTGACCTAGAAGTCAGATCCACTTTTTTTGGGATGTAACTGACTTTCAGTGTATGATGCTCGATTTTCTCTGAAGTTAGTTTGACTGTCTTTCGGTGTTCCTAGTTGAACTGTCTATCGGGGTGCACTGTTTCTGTTCTCTCTGTTTGCATTGTATCTGCTCGTCGGGTCCCTCTATCAGTTTACTCCTGTCGGGTTCTTTTTTAACATAATCGGGTTGCACTTTCAGTTTACACTGCAAAACTATGTCATCAGTTTTCTCCTTGCTTAGCATTTTTGGTTTGAACTGAAAACCTGACTTTCGGTGTAGTGTAACCGATGGTTTCAACAACTTGTTTTCTCATTGCATACTAATGGCAAAACTTTATGTTTATCACTCATAGTTTCCTCTAACTTGAGATTTTCGTTTTGAAATTCAACCTCTTCCTCCTTTGGCTCCTCCTCTTCTTCACTATCCACCTCTTCATTGTCCTCTCCTAACCTAGGTTCATATTTCTCCTGGGACACGTCATCTTCTTTGTCCTCACAAATAATCTTTTTCCCTTTGTTTTGTGGGAGTAAGACAACTATTTATTATCTGATAGATTTTTACACCCCCAACCCCCCGACAATGACCCGACTTTGTCCTTTTCAATTTATTTACCCTTATGTTGTTTTTCATCTTCATTGTCTTCAATTATAGTGATAGTAACCCCCTTCTTCTAAGACAACTTCTAGGTTTTATTTCTAGAATTAGAGAGCCTAGGTAAATCAACAAAGGGTTTCTACTTCTTAGAGGTGATAGTAAGAAGCTACTCAACTTGAGTGGAAGGAAGGAAACCATTCTTAGCTTTAGACTCCTTTTTACGAGAAGGATCACTGACCTCCTTCCTATTAGGCACATTCTCAATGCACTGTGCATCCTGGGGGGAGGAGGGGAAGCGGTTGGTTTTGCTGCTCAAAATGTAGAAGGTTTCCATGTGGGTCAAGGATCAAAGCATGCTTATGATGACAAATAGAAATTTCATGCAAACTATGAATCATAATCAAGTCCAACCATAAGAAAGGAAATCATAAACATTCAATTAACATCGAAGAGAACAATAAACACAATAAACATGACAATCAAATCAAACCAAAATATTCCATGAAATGCTTGATTCCCTTGTCTTCCTATCAACCAAGTCTTGTTTGAGAATGAAATGTGGGTGCTCACAGATATGTAGCACAAAGCACAAGGGATTACATGGTGAATGGAGATGGTTGATTGCTGCAGGAGCAGCTACAGGTGCTGGGCACAGGAATAATGTTTACGTATTGTTTTTGGGGGGTGTTTTAATGTTTTGTTATTATTAAATTTTAGGGTATATTTTAATGTTTTGTTATCACTTTAGTAAAGGATTAAATAAAACCTTTATGGGCCTGGTGGTTTCCAAAAATAGTTTTTAACTATTTACCTTTGTTTATTTATTCTCTCCAAAACCTCTGGGAGGAGAGGATTTATTTTTCTTTTTGGTGGGAAGAAGACGGAGAAAGAAGTCGAGTGATATTGTTCATGTTTTGTGGAATGAAATAAGAAATAAATAAATAAAAAAGAAACAGTGGTTTTCCTGCAATTATTGTTATTATTATTTTTTTTTTGTTTGATCTCTGTCCTGCCTGTGGTGTCCCAATGTTTTAAATTTTATATTTCCAATCTGTGGATTATATTGATTTATCTGTTGGTTGAAGGAAATAAAACTTTGAGAATTTCTTTGTGTGTAACGAGATCTTTGCAGCCAGGGCATGGGTTGTTGAACTGCTGCCTGTAAAACATTTTGAGACATCATGTCTCCTGCTTGTGTAATCTTCATGTGAACAGACCAGCACATGTTGAAGAATGGGTAGGAGGAATGTACCATACTATGCTTCTGGTCGGGTGCAGGAATTGGCCACAAGTAGAAGTGGCACATGTGTGGTGAAAGGGCAACATCTCTATGTTCTTTCTGTGAATGATTAGATTTAAACTAGTGGGTGTTGTTCGCGTTTGAAGTTTCAGTCATTCATCTCATGACATTGTTGTAGATTTCAGTTTATTCTTCTTTCCATCTCATAGTAAGGCTGTTACAGACTTTATTCTTGTTTACTCCTCATCATATTGGTATCAGAGCGAGACAAGGTCTTGCTGGGAAGTGTATGTCTACAGAAGAATCACAGGCTGAAGCTGAGGCTCACACCATGCCTCCCAAAAGTATGACTCCAGATGCCATCAAGAAGATGATGGAGGAATTGTTGGAAGAGAAGTTGAGGGAGTTCAAGGGGTCCAGTAACAAAGATAAGGAGAATGAGATGGAAGAAGGTGCCAGTGGAGATGAAGAAGGAGAACAACACCAGGATCCACCAACAGAATTGCCTGCAGATCAAAAGGCATTCGTTGATGCTTTAAAGTCAATAAGAGGAGATGTTACTGATAGGCTACCTACATATGGAGGTAGTCTCAATAGTGAGGAAGTGATTGAATGGATTGAAGCAATCACCAATCACTTCGAGTTGAATGAAGTTCCAAAGAACGATAGGGTAAGGATTGCAAAAGGAAAGTTGAGAGGATCTGCTCTCTCGTGGTGGAATTATGTTCAAGGAGAAAGGATCCAAAATAACAAAAGTCTGATTTCCTCATGGGAAGTGATGAAGGAAAAAATCAAGGCACAATTTCTGCCTGCAGATCACGAGGTGCAGTTGTTCAAGAAGCTACAAAGCTTGAAGCAGCGAAACATGGACATGAATGCCTATACGGAGGAGTTCTATAGGCTAACTCTCAGGAAAAGAAACAAGAGGAGGAACCAGAAAGAGTGGCTAGGTACTTGAATGGCCTAAGGGTGAACATACAGGAGGAGATTAGCCTTCTTACCCAAGATACGGTGGGGAAGTGTTTTCAACTTGCTCTTAAGGTTGAAGAGAAGTTGAAGAGGAAGAGTGATCAACACCAAGGAGGGAGAGGTGGAAGGAATGACTGAGGTAGGGGAAACTTCAGCAATAGAGGACAAGGCCAGAGGTCCCAAGGTGAGTC
>MU228371.1:3432424-3452702 GCA_018584345.1 Thuja plicata | reverse complement strand
GTGGTATGGTCTATGTATGCAGGGTCCACAGACAAAAAATGAGAGTTCGGGCATGAAAGACCATCAAAGACTCATCAGATCTACATTATGTAAATGAGGAATGCCGTCCGATTTTGGTTGTAATTTCGTATCTGCATCATGTAATGAGGAATGCCTCATCCATTTATTTGTAATCTTATCAAGTATTTTTTGGGGGGCTAGACCAGAGGTTTTCTCCACCCGGCTATTTCCTATCGGTGCCCCTAGTGAGCTGGGTTGTAGGCAAAATTTTGAAAAAAAATAATTAATAAAAGAGATGGCTTGTTTATAATGATGGCCTGTGTATTTTGAAGATTTTTTTATTTTACAAAATATAAAAATATAAAAAAAAAAGTTATACAAAATGTTAAAATTTTAAAAAACTTATAAACACAATTTTACAAAATAAAAAAAGTTATACAAAATGTTAAAATTTTAAAAAACTTATAAACACAATTTTATTTGAAAATATTATAAAATTAACCAAATTAAAAAAATTGTTTGTTTTTAGTGGTTATAGAAAAAATAAAAATAAAATTAAAAAACTCCTACAAAATGTCAAAAACATAATTACATTTTTTTAAAATTTATAAATTAACTATATATACAAAGAAATTAAATAATAAAATAAATCATGATTCAGATTATTCCAATTCCAGGGCGTATTCCAATTCTAGATAGTGGCACCTAAACACAGAAAACGCATCTTCCCAATCATCTTCTGGGTGAACCAAATGGGTCCAACCCATATTCCGAAAAACATTTCGAGGATATGTATCTTCCAGAATTGCAACATATTTCAGAATTGGCCATATCTAGGATATGGTATTCCTACTGCCAAACGGGCCCTTATATATTTAGTCGATAGGCTTCTCTTGTGGAGAAACCTTTGACCGGCAAGGTGTCTCACGCAATATGAAAACATTGCCCATAAAAGTTGTTGTTGGCCTATATCTTAATGTTAAGATGAGTCTTTTATTTTTTATTATTTTTATATTTAATTTTGAATCAATAATTTTTTTAAATAAAAATAAAAAAAAAATAAAAAAAACAAAGAAATGAAGAGTAAAAAGAGACTTGAAAAAATTAAATGGTATAGAAATAATAATAATAAACAATCAAACAAATGAAACAAATGAAGATAATAAAATAGAGTTGTGCTTATGATAGAAATTTTAAAAAATAAAAATAAAAATACTTAAAGGTTATAAAATTAAAAAATTAAAAAAAGTAGGTATAGTTGAGAAAAGAAAATTACTATTAGATTATAAAGATAAGCTTAATCATAAATATTGAAATAGATATAAATGGATTAATATTGAAATAGTTAAATTATTTTTTTGTTATTTTGAAATATTAAAATCATTTTATTAGATGATAATTATGAAAATCATATTAGTCTTATCATTGATTATATTATTAATTATAATATTTTTAAAATTATTTTAACTTATTTATTTTGACTAAAAAAAACCATTCATTTCTAATAATATAAATATTAAAAATATCTTTTATCATATATGATAAGCATGGATTTAATATTAGTATTTACAAAATAAAAGATATAAACAATAAAACTATAAAAGAAATTTTGTAGAATAAAATAATATTATATTAACATATTATTATTATAATATTAAAATTAAATATATTGTGATATTGCTATGATGCTCGAGTTGGATCCGGAGTAGTATGAAGATGTGTGACGGCTGTGGAAAATATATCCTACTTATAAATTAAATATATTGTATATTTATTAATTAATTATCATGTAATATCTATAATATTTAATAATATAAAGTACTATTCTAGAATTATATATTTATATAATAAAATTATACATTTTTTACTTTCCTATTGGCTTTACTCTTGCATCTATTTCAATGCAAGCACTAGTCATATGTTCTTGATTATAGATTTTTTTATCTGAGTCATATGGTATGACGCGACTATCCTCTATGTAAAATGCACTGTTCTTCATGATCTGCATATTGGAAAACCATAAAAAATGCAAAAAAAAGCCAATGTGTTTTCGTGATTCTGAACAAATAAAAAAAGTTGACTTTTTTCTGTCTTTAGTGCATTTTATATGGAGATGAGCCGCTCCCTTTTTGTAATTCATTTCTTTTCAAACAAAACGGATAAAGATTTAACATTTAAAAATTTTAATACAAAGGTAACAAAATCTATTTGTCCATTTTTCATCAGACGTTTGCCATTTTTTTTATTTTACATCTAAAATGGCATGAGCTAGTTCTTAGCTTAACTATTACTATTTTAGCTTTCTATTTTGTTTCCACTTTTCTATCATGTTTTAACTCATAGTCACATGTTGCCTTAAATTGTTTGATACGATATTATCTTTTCTATTCGACTTCTTTTGTCCACATGATTGTTTTCACTATTTGGACTCTCATACATGTTAATTCTTCATTTATCATTTCACTTGGTGTTTTTGATAAAGTAATGCAGCAAAACAAGAATTTTGTCCCTTTACTTTCGCTTAGCATTTTTGAAATAAGCAGCAACAAATACGGGTTCTGACTCGAAGATAACAGACACTAGAAGCACATTAATAGCACATTAAAAAACATTTAGAGAGCAGAGAAAAAAATAGTCTTTGTGCCTGCCTCTATCAAAAACATAAATAAAAAAGAAGCTTATCCGCCATCTATCATCAGTAAACCATTCCCAAAGAATACTAAAATTAATGGTAATGTTTACTAGTAAGTGTCACGCAGGACTAAAATTTGAACAACGATGGAAGTTAAAAAATTTAGAAGTACTAAAGCCCCAAGGGCTCGAACCATAGCAAAAAACCAAAAAAATACCCTCCATAAACTTTAATTTTTACCCCCCAGCCTCTTAGACAATGAGGATGTTGGTCGATTCCTCATGGAGGAACTGGAAGAGATGCTTGTTGTCTTCATCCTCTGACAGCTTCCTCCCAGATATTTTTCCTGAAAAAGATAGAGGGTAACAAAGGAGGCATGTATAAGTTTTATAGAAAACTTACTGACATCATCTAGACGACCGTGCATACCCGCCACATCCTCTTTCAAGTTTTTAACCGCATTCTCCAGGTTAGCAATTTAATGCTTGAGTTTACCCACCATGCCACCGGGGCCAATATCAGTAGTCGTGACCTTAGTAGTGTGCACTTCCTCAATAACCACCTTATCAAGAGTCAGATTGGAATTTGGAGGAAAGGGGTGCAGAGGGAGGATTGGGCATAGGGTAATCGCCATCCTTGAGACTTTTAGAAACATGAAGAGTCGAGCCCTTCCCTAAGTCTTCACCACTAGTAGCTTCAGTATCCTCATAATTTGCCATGTTTCTTATGGCGTGTTTTCCTTTATCCTTGGCCAACCTATTAGACCAACAGGGGGTTTCATTAATTTTGACATTTGAGTCGACATTGTAGATAGCTTTCTTAAGATTTTTCATGGTGTGGGTCTTAGTGGGGGGTTATCATCTTTCTTCTTTTTGCTAGATTTAGGGGTACCCGAGGTGGGGGATTCATCTCTTTTAAAAGGGTTTTTGACACACCGTTTGCGGCTAGGGCGAGGAGGAAGCAAGCTCTGCTCATGGGTAGAACCAAAATGAGCATGTAAGGGTTGTTGAACATTTTTGACAAAAATGTTGAGAGGGGGTCACCAAGCCATATGAAACTTGTATAGGCGAAACATTGGACTTTGGTGAAGGATAGTATAGTTATTCCCAAGGCTTATAGCTTCCTTAATGGTCACAACATTACAGGTAAAAGGGGGTGGAGATGAAATATTTGTGGCGCATATGGTTAAGGAAAGGAAAGTGATAAAAATAAAACGTAGTATATTTACCTTCGAGAGTAAAATAATTCATCATGATGTGGCACACCCGGGGCCATATAGCTGGTAAAATTTTTGCGGCTATACCCACTCTGCTTCTTGACCGGTTCTTCCAAAGGAGCCTTAAAGAACTAATCCAAACTAGCTTTTCCTAATGTGCGTCTCGTCTTCTTCCATTTATGACCCCCAATAGAGAGCCCAGTAGCCTACCCAATAACTTCTTCATTGATTTTAAAAGAAATGCCATTAACCATCACTTTGTGCTCATTCCAGCAATTAACAAACTGGCGAGAAATCAGCTCATCTGAACCTGTCATGGCTTCCATAAACGGAAGTACCGCACCCTCTTTACAGACAAACATCACAGCTGGGTTGTTTTTAACTTTGTAATACCCACCCCTTAGTTTACTTTTTTGTTTCTGTTGCCGAATTCTTTTAGGCCTTTTCATGTATGTGTGGTTTGAGGATATTCATGTATTGCATTTCATTATGTTATTGATCCATTGCTTAGCTGTGATATACTTCTGTTTATAGGTGATTTAGGGTTATTTCATGATGGTTATGTATATGTTATGATTATGGTTTTCTAACAATATTGACCATATATTTGTATGCACATGGATCATTTATATGTTTTACTTTTATGTTTTACGTGTTAGGTGTGGTATGGGACAGAGACGTAGTTACTTTCTTCGGCAAGATCCACACGATAAACTAGTCTCAACCATTGTTTGTTATATTATATGCATCTATGTTTTTTTTTGTGACGACAGGTTTGCAGGTACTAGGCTACGTCTTCCCTGAATTGGCAGGAGTGAGCGTGCCCTATCGCAATATCTCAATGGTAACAGAGGGGAGATAGTATTCAGGCCTAAATCCATACCCTAAACCCTTATTTTGTTCTATAAACGGACATGAATTTGATTGACTATCCTATTTGAATCCGTCAAGTGACGTGGATTCATGAGCCTTTCTGTGTGTGCTTATGTGTTTGTTTTAGTTGTTTCTCTATTTCAATTTTTTTTATGTTTAGATGGGTTTTAGATGGATTAATAATGCTTTTGGCTTGATTTATTTAATAAATATTAATGTTAATAATTGCACCTTTGATAAGGTTAAGACATTGATATATTAAATATATGACTATTTAATAATTAAATATTAATTAAATGTCTACATTTAATTAATTGATTTAATTATTAAGTCTTGATTTAAAATTGAGATTTAATAAATATTAAATCTAATTATTATAATTAATTGTGCAAAATTGAATTATTAAGTGTTGCTTTAGTTGCATGATTAATTGAATTAATTTAATTGAAATATATTCTCATGCATTTTCAATTGTGACTTTGTTTTATGTTATAAAGTTGAGTTGTGCATGCTTTAAGTGAAAATTGAAAATAAAACATTTCTTTTAATTATTAATTAGATAATTAATATTCCATTAGGGTTTCAATTTTTGAAAACCTAATTGCCTAGTTTTCTATATCCTTGGATTGAAAGCCATTTTGGAGGTTGTTCAATCAGGGAGAAGGAGAAATCAGGTGATTGGAGATTTGTGGAAAGCTTAGGAGCATTTTTGGATTCTTCATTGCTTTGGATTTGGATTTGTTTCCTTTCACCAGTTACTAAGTTAGGATCTTGATCTTCTTGATTCTAGATTTTAGATCCCTATCTTCTATGAATCTGAAATGCTAGGATCTTTTGTTTGAATCTTCCTTGTTTGTTATTATGTGATTTTATTGATTAAAATTGGAAGAATATGTTATTGGATCAGTTTTGTGGTTTCTCCCTCATGAATGCATGTCATATCTGTGGTTTAGGCATAAGGGTTTCATTTAAAATGCTTTGGTTATATTTGGGCACCAGGGTTTTCAATTGAAATGATTTAGTTTGCAAATATTGGCCTTAGGGTTTAAGATCTGTAGGAAATGTCTTCTTTTGTGAAAATTTGTGATTTTTGTCAAAAATGGGTTGAGAGCCTTTAGATCTGTGAATCACTTACTTTGAAAAGTAGATATCTTGCCCTTACCAGGTTCTTGTCAAAATTGGGTCCAGATCTGTATGGAAACAAAACTAAAGAGGTTAAATTTGCATGCAAAGATTTCATTTGAAAAATAATATTAAATTTAAATACATTTTCTTATTTTTATCAATTTCATGGTTTGAGGAAAAATCCTTATTTATTTCCCCATAGGAGTTAATTGTCTCTTTTATTTAGAAAGCATACAATCTTGGCTTTTAGGAAAAAATAAATTTCCTTGCCTTTTAAAAGAATTATTAATGTGGCTGGGAAAATTTAATTAAAAAAAAAAAAAAAACATCCTTGCTGAAAATCTTTAAAAAAATACAGACTGGTGGCTTTATTTAATTTCAAATTTTATTTTTTTTGAAAAGATAAATTAAAAAAAGGATTATTTTATTGCATGTTAAAAAAGGTTTGAAAAAAAAATTAAAATTAAAAAATTATAAAAAATTGAAGGGGAGGTGTGTGGCGGGGGGCCACCACACCCCCCCACACACATCCCACAGCCGTGGAGACACTGCAGGGTCCGCACGGCTGCGGAGCTCGTGCAATCCCCAAGGGGACCGCAGGGCCCGCAGGCCGTGCGGCCTACGGTTCTCCCAATGGGGATCCCTCCCGTAAGGGAGAGGTAAGGGGGGCCCACGGGGAGCTCATGGGGTTGTGACCCTGTGGGGACCACCCCCTCCCCACTCCCCCCAAGCGGATTTATTATTAGGTTTTGGCTTTTTTAAAAAAATATGTTTTTAAATATGTCTTTTTTAATTTATGTTTTAAAAATTTTAGTTTATTAAATGTTAATTAATACTTTTTATTAAGTTGTTATTATTATTTAGTTTAGT
This sequence comes from Thuja plicata, assembly GCA_018584345.1. Classification (NCBI taxonomy): domain Eukaryota; kingdom Viridiplantae; phylum Streptophyta; class Pinopsida; order Cupressales; family Cupressaceae; genus Thuja; species Thuja plicata. The sequence continues at coordinate 3,445,986 of MU228371.1, read as the reverse complement.
TTAAATTTTTGTAAGCAAAATTAGTATTATTTAATTGATGGTAATCATTAATTAGGAACAACAAATTAATATATATTATTAGTGTTAATAATGACTAATTTTCTTTGGATTTGTAACTATGAGATCTGTGATTCAATTTCGTTGGTTATGAACGATTATGTTGGGTAGGAAACAAAGTGATTTAGATGTTTATTTTCAGGCATATTGTAATTATATTAGTAATTTAATAATTATTAGAGAGATTAATTTATGTGTTAGATTTTTATAAATTAATCTATAGGGATTTTATGTACATTTTCTTTGGAGAATTAATTATAGTTTGTTAGTAATTTTATTAGATAAATGAATTTGTATAATGTTATTATAAATTTGCTTATCTCTATGTTCTGATTAGTTCTTTCTGGAATTATGTTATCATGCCATGATGTGTCTTAGGTGACTATTGAAATGAAATTGTGTATTCCTTCCTGTTATGAAACTCTATCATTTTGGGTATTTGTTGGGGTGTTAAGTTGACTTTCAAGATGTAAAACCAGAGGTTTTGGGGTTTTGGTTTCTTTATAGTGTTTTGTGTGTTTTTTAGTGCATATTTCTTATGATGTTTAATCCATAATCCTTCTTTGGTTTGAAAATTATGTTTAATTAAATCGATTCAATAATGTATATTGATCTATATGTTCTATAGTTTTTATGCCAATTTTTATGTAGACATAAAAAGTGCATAAATGATTGCTTTTAATGTTCATTGTTGAATTTCATGATATAAAATATATTTATTGATTTAGCATTTATGTCGAATTAACATTTTTAATTATAAAATTTATGGATCTTTTGTACTTGAAAATGTCTTTCTTAAAAGTATATGTTATTATTCATCACTGGTGCTATAGTTGGTATCGCATGTTCTATACCATTTAAGATTTGGTTATGAAAGTAGTCACCCAAGATTTAGGATCTTCAATGAAAGAACAAAAGAGATCCAATCAGCGAAATAATAAGTATATTCTATCAAAAGATGCAAACACATGATATGTGCATGATTTAAGATTACAAATAAAAAAGCCCCTTGTTTATAGGTTAAGGTGAGACACGTGAAAACATAAGAATATGACGTGTGTCAAATCAATCTAATGAATTGAGACATATAGTGATATTTCCCTAAACTAATGTGAATGTGACTGAAGAGGGGAATCGGTTGTAGGTCATATATATTGTCCAGACCAACAATTGGCAAATTTTATTTCACATACAACTAAGTCAATGGTAGCTATTTGTGTGGAAGATGCATAGGTCTATCAATTTAAATTTGACCTTATCTATATCTTTATGTCTGTTGCTAACAATTAATCATCTTGCTTTCAAAATTTCACCAAAAAGGTATTCAGGAACTTAACAAACAAGCTACAAAATCAATAAGTTGGCATTTGCCAATATAGTCCACTTAGGTACTTGGCAACTCTAAACTTGTATTGTTAATTTTGAAGTGACATACAATATTTTAATTCAAGCATTACCTTTCAATGTAAATTTGATGGTTTATCTTTTCCAAAATATGGTCTATGCTAACTCAAGAATGATCAAATAATGTATACAAAGTAAACTTCGCTCTACAATAGTAGATCAGGAAAATCAGGGGGTTAGAAATAAACATGACAAATCCAACCATGAAAAGTTATTATATTATGTAAATAACATCTTAATCTTTCAATGAAGCTATGAAATCAAAATTGAATAAAATCAACACAAACCGTAAACAAATTCTATGCAAACCCTTCATTCCACTTCATTATTATTCTTTCTCCTCTTATTGAATGTTTCTCTCTATATTGACGAGTGCACAAATATGACAAAAGAAAGGATAATTCGACAGGATGATGGTGAGGATACTAGAAAATAGTAGTTCGTGGTTAGCCAAAATGAAAACAGAGAGCCCAATTTATAGATTTGGAATGTCACATGAACCGACACAATCAAAAGGCAACAAATGGACAAGGTTGAAGGAAAAGAAAAGCCAAGTGGGAGGCAAAAGGACAAGGTAGAATATGAGACAAAAGAAAATAAAAAAGAAAATAAAGAAAGTGGAATTAGAAATGGGAGAGGATAATTGAACATTTGCATTTAATAATTTCCTCCAAATCAGCAAAGGAAAGGAAAAGTCAAGTGGGAGCCAAAGGACAAGGTAGAAGAGGAGACAAATTAAAAAGAAAATATGGCAAGTGGAATAAGAAAATGGAAAGGAAAGTGGAGTGAAATTAATAATTTTTTATTTATTAATACCCCCCATATTAATAATTAGCCAATTAAATATTATTTATTTAATTGTAACAAAATGATTAAAGGGATAAATAAATGACATATTTATTTATCTTAAGGAGTACATGTTAGGTCAAGCGGGAAGAAAATAATTAAAATATTATTGCCCTAAGGAAAACTAATGACAAACTAAATAATTGTCAAAATTATTTATTTAGACTAGTGATGAAAAGTGACAAGGGTTAAAATAATTGATGAAACCATTTAATTATACCAGTGATTAGGGATAAATTGTCATGATATGGTCACGTCAGAGTAGGAAAAGTAGTAATTAATTAAATAATTAACATCAGTTAATTAATGAAATAATGACACAATATTGATGAATGATGACTACCAAACACGCGAAATAGAAGACATGTTAAAAAGGGGAGCCAAAAGCGTTGACCATTTTTTAGTGTCTATAACAACTATCAATCCCCAATAGATTTAGTAAGTTGTCAACTTTTTAAATTGGTCAATAGGCCCTTGATTTAAAGACTATAATGTCATAAGAGATAATTTACAAAAACAAAAACATAATGTAAAAATAACAATTTTGTTAATGAGATTAAACCTCCATTTTATGCATATCTTTTGATCATTGCAATTTATGAGACATATCTCCTTAGATTGTGTTCAACTAATATAATGGATTTTGACCATGGCAATACTAATGGATGATAAAATAGATTCAATTAGTGGGAAAATGAAGTAGACTCTATAGATGAAGTAGATTCAACAAGGAAGAGACAAATGTTATTGCAAGATATTGTAGATACTTAATTTTCCCAATTTAAGTTAATTTGTATCTTGGTATATATGTATTGGAAAAAGTATTATTTGTTTAGAAAAATATATGATGTGCACATAGTACAAATATTGATATCAATGCAAATAATAGGTATGTAATAGTCATGAAAATAGATCCAGCTTGTTCTTTTGAAGAGAAGGTGAATCTTTACTGCATTTTTAGTATATTTTTTCAAATACTAGCATTTTCTTTTTAAAAAATAATAGCTTCTAAACAATTAATTATTATAAGATAAATATTTTAAAAAAATTTAAAATAGGGGCAGCGTATTAATAGTTGCTATAGTTAAATTCGTGCATCTACACAATTTAAACTATACATTGGATTTCAATGATTTTCTTTTGGTTGTCTTTGTACGCGACTTAATTACTTAAAAAATATTTTTGGGTTTCTGCATAGTAACGATGCTTCCTATAAAATTCGCTAAGCATTGAAGGATAAATAAGTGACCGTTTCAAAGTGTTGCCCGATAACTACTTAAAGATGCCACAATAATTGTGCACTCAAAATTGCCAATACTTATGGACAAATGTATCAATAGGGGTGCAAAAAAAGAGCCAATTATGAACCCCAAAAGCTAAAAACTGATCGGCTATTTTTACACGTGAAACTTATTAATAAAATATTAGTTATCATTTTTTTAACTCCTTTAAAATTAATAATTGAAAAGTTGAATGAAAAAAATACACAGCCATTAGAACATGCTCGACTACTAATACTCTTCCCCTTTACTATTTACATGACTTTCCATCATTATAAATCCCCATCAAATAAAGTTTCTACAAAATCTCTTCCATTATCACTTCTCTAAATCAAATATGATGTTCAAACCTCTTCACAATTGATGCCTTTGTGAATGATGTTTTTTCTTGATGTGGTATGTTTTCATGGGTGGTGGCATATCCAATAAAATGTGAACATATGGTATGTGACTTGATCATGTTATCTTATAAAGTACATAGGTCTGACATGTCCCTTCATTCATGGGTTGGTTGAGCATAATGAAAACACCACCACCAATAAAACTCACTCACATCAAATCATGCCGTCTCATAAAAAGAATTGCAATATGTATAGGGCTTCTTAATTAGCGTAGAAACATGTAAAAGGCTTTTATTCCCTTAGAAAATAAATACAAACCTTAATTGAAGGAAGTGTCTTAATCAATAATGGTGAGTCTCTTCATTTTTTTTTAAAGTAAATCACGGAGTACGTAAGAAGGAAAACCATTGGAATCCAACGCGTATTGCCTTTTAATTGATCGTATTTCACTAGGAATTTTTTCGTGCAGTCCTGTGAAAACGTGTTTGATCTACAATTCCTCGCATGCTTTACTTAAATGATATTTATGATATGAAGGGAGTTTATAGCTACGAAACTTCTATTTCACAATCTTCAATTCTTTATATATTCATATTTTCTTGATTATGGATCTTTTTATCAAGTAATATGGTTTTTTTTTTTGTAAGGATGTGTCTATCTTCTATGTAAAATGCATTGTTGATCAAATTTCAAAAAACGGAAAACAAAATGAATTTTCGCAAAAATTTCAGCATTTGTTCTCCATGATGCATATTGGAAAACGTCAAGAAATTTGCAAAAAAACCAGTGTGTTTTCGCAGTTCTGAACAAAAAAAAATTGACCTTGTTTTTTTTTTTTTTTTTCTTCTTTAGTGCATTTTATATGAAAATTAGCCGCTGTCTTTTTGTAATTCATTTCTTTTCAAACAAAACAGATAAAGATTTAACATTTAAAATTTTTAATACAAAGGTAACAAAATCTATTTGCCCATTTTTCTTCAGACATTTGCCCTTTTTTTATTATTTTACATCTAAAATGGCATGACCTAGTTCTTAGCTTAACTATTACTATTTTAGATTCCTATTTTGTTTCTACTTTTCTGTCGTGTTTTAACTCATAGTCACATGTTGCCTTAAATTGTTTGATACAATATTATCTTTTTTATTCGTTGTCCACATGTTTATTTTCACTATTTGGACTCTCATACATGTTAATTCTCCATTTATCCTTTCACTAAGGGCCCGTTTGTTTGGTGGAATTGGGATGGAATTGTCATTGACAAATCCCAAAATTGACATATTCTATGTTTGTTTTCAAAATATGAAAATGGAATAGGGATTTGCTAATTCTTATTTACTCCCAAAACCAGAATTTTAATCTTCCATTTAAAAAGGTGGAATTGGAAAATGAATTCCAATTCCACTTAAATGAGAATTGGGGGAAATTCAATCATTGCAATTTCGCAGTGGTGGCTTATGTGTCCCGTGATATAGCGAAATATTTTGTCATATCGCAAATTCTCGTTTTCCTATGCTGCGATATAGCGATACATGTTTGCTGACTCCCTTTTGACTTGAATTTAATCCACATTGACAATGTTAGTGCCACTGGTATGAAGCAAATTCATTGTAAATTTATTTTTTGCATAACTCTTTTGAATGCTTCCAGTTTGTATTGACAAGGAAGACACTGGTAAAAATTATAGAATTCATGCTCAGATGAATGACTGCGATCTATTTGAGAGTGACGTTCTGATACACACACAGAGGATGCTGGAAAAATTGTTGAATTTGCTTTATATATGCTTAAGATAATTATGTAACCCTTCAAGGAAAAGTTGTCTTGTTTCATTATACTCAAATTCCATTGATTTTTTCATCAAATATCAATTTGATGAAAAATGTTTATAAAAGATTTATGACCCAAATTAAATGATGTAATGGCAAGCATTGATAATGGTTAGTACAATAGTATAAAAAATTGGTAGTCTTGAAGATAATCATATTGATAAGAATCCATTTGTATAAACTTTATGTAATCCTTTTATGATATTAATATAATCAGACTTATAGCCTTCTGTTTTAAAAAAAAAAAACTTCAAACATTCACACAAATACAATGAGAAAAAAAAGTAATTAAAAAACTTGAATTTCTTTCTTAATTTAAAGACATGAAATGCATAATTAAATTTGTGCTAAAATCATTCTAAACTATCCAACTATAAATTTTCAAAACTATTCAACTAAAATTATTTATTCAAAGTCCAAATAGGCTTCTTTATTCTCCCATCACAGATGACGAGAAAAAAGGGCATTGGGAGCATTGCTATTCTAACATGGGTTAAAACAAATACAAGCATATCCCTTCCTATCAGTATAAATGCAATGTCCCGATTGGGCGTGATCTGAATCTCTGCAGACTTCATCACAGTCTTCATCAAAAAAGCAAGTCCAGCAAAAATGATTGCTCCAAGATCCGCAAAGCCCGCCATAGTAGTGGTCTGTGTAATCTCAGAATTGATTAAAAAGAAGAAGCAGAAGAAGCGGCCATTTCAATGCACTTCAGTTTTCTATTCTGTGATAAAAGAGTTTAATGATGCTACTATTTATAGTTGAACATCATGTTCATTAGGTGCTTCAATTCCTTGTAATGGGTTTGCCAGAGGAACATCAACAAGAAAACTATGTGTACAATCCTCCATAGTCTTATCTAATAATGGTTTCTCCAATGACGATCTTCAGATTCTTTGAACCTTTTGATAATACAGAAGATTCTTGTGATATTTGCATAGAACATCGAATGCTATTGTTTTATCCGCCAACAATTCTACACCTCCTTACAAGATGGCCTCCATGGTATAGCCCAATGCAGCATTCTTCTTTACTTGTTCTCTTTTGTACAGGATATACTACCTTTTCAAAATCTCCAAACTCACTCAAACCAACTGCTCCATATTGGTCAGATGCATTTTCATGAGATGGGCTACATATTCTCTACAACCAATTGCCTCGAATTGATACAGTTTTCCTCTATAAGCTACTTTCCAGACCCTCGCATTACAAAAAGCAATTGGAGGATACACAGAAATAAAAAGCTCTGGCATCCATGGTTTAGTACAAGGAGAATTGACACTGCAAACTCAGATCCAAAAGCAGGTTCACTCAAAGCTATGAGATAAAAAAAATTGCTCGCGAGGTGAGATGCTGCAAAAGATAAATCATTGGAGTTCTTCAGACACAAATATTGCATTTTTCAATATAAACAATATATTTCTTCTCACAAAGTTCAAATAAAGATGTAATTTCAATCATTTCCTAAACAATTTTAATTCCAGACTATTCCATAAGTTGCAATTACAAAACAATTTTAATTCCAGACTATTCCATAAGTTGCGATTTCAAGAACCTTAAATAATGATGATGCAAAACTTAAGTTGCAATTTCAAGAACCTTAAATAATGATGATGCAAAACTTAAACATCTTGCATGTTAGGAGGTTTTTAACATCAAACTTAGGTAAAGGACGTCCACAATTAACTTTAGAAATGTTGTAGATACTTAACTGTCCTTTCTTTACTTATATCTGTTTTCCCAACAACCCCTACACCTTTACCAAGGACTTTGCTTTGCTTGACTTGTCGCACTAAGCCTTGACACATTTCCCCTTTTCCCTCGAGTGTTGTAGTTGAAACTTACATGTTCTATCAATATCATGATGTTTAAAAGAAGTTTCTCCGGCCAACTAAGAAGTTCTTAGAGTGCATCATCAAGTTCCTTTTGACAAAAATGAAGAGTCAACAGAACTGCCTGAGTCCTTATCCTTACATTAGATAAAACTTCTCCATCTTTAATAGAGTTTTCCCAGAAAAACATGTTTGCAACAAGTAAAATGTAAGCAACCCTGTGCAATCAGAAAGTTGGATTGCTCGAAAATCATATAAAATAGAATTTTGAGGCCAAAAGGTATCCTTGCAAGTGGTTATATTAGATTTGGTGTTCTACCAGCAGCCACCATTATTTATGGGGTATTCATTTGTGTCTATATCTCCTGTCACACAATATGATTGGCCCTATAGTTTCTTTTAAATCCTACTATATACCACTTCTCTCCTACCTACCTCAGTATTGCACATTATATAGGATGAAGATACTCCGATATTTGTTGTATATGGCCCACAAAAGCATTGAAAACGTTGCAGTAGCTGAGATAATTACCAATCCTCTGTAAATCCACATAAAGATGTTTATGAAGATCAGGGCAATCTTCTCTGGATATGGTCGTGAATGTTAGTGTTTTCCAGGTTTAAGAGAAATCGCTACAGCGGTCACCATTGTTACCGATTGACTATGGTGTATTTGTGAAATTACTTCTCCAATTTTGCTTTTTCGATCAGACAGCTATGAGTAGTAAGGATTGCAAAGGGTAGGCACTAGAGGACTAATAAATAGGGGCAGTGTTTGAAGGTTTTTATTCAGCATTTTGCTGACAATGTCCACCACTCTGCCACTTACTTCCTATGCAGGTGTAAGTCTTGTTCTCAAGTTAAACGTTCGCCCTTGGTCTACAACAAAAGTGATGACACAATGCACAGCAACACAAACAAAGCAAACCCAAAGGTAATAAACCACACAGCATTAATCACGAGTAGTGGAATACCAGTAAGGCGTCGTGAGACCAAATTTGTTTGAGGAATTTTGTCAAACAGTTCGTGTACTTCTATGAAACCACATTTCTTTGAGAAAACCTGTCAAGGAATTCACGCACCCTTTCGATGGATTCACATTTTCATGCATGTATAGCGTAGCATTTGCAACTATAACATCTGATAAACCCCTCTCCATTTCTATATCCTCTTCGAAAGTACCACCCATTTTGGCTTAGGCATCGAGAACGCGGGTATTTTGTTTTACATCTGCTCTTTGGATTTGCCACGAGTTTCTAATGACTTTTAAACGAATCCACTGTGTGCAGTTCTTATGATCTTGGCATCCCATCAGACCACCTGTTTTTGAGGAATTCTATCAAACAGTTTGCATGCCTTGTTGTAATTCCACAGTGCCTTCCGATTTGGCCTCTCCCTTGCCCTTCATGCCATCCATCCCAATGCCTTGGAAAACAATTTAGCGTCGAAATTTGAGATTTATGTTTGCTTACACTAAAATGCTATAACTCTTTATTCTACAACGGGGTGTTAGACTTCCCCTTCCCAGTATAACCCTTCCATGTCAAGCCCGGCATGTAGCTAAATTTTTAAAATGTACCTTTTGGACCATCCTTTATCCAATTACCTTTTCCATATCTCTCATCTTATTTTCCACCTCCAAAAGTTTTTGATTCTATTTTTGGACTTGTAGATTTCCCTTTATTCTAACACTTCTTGTCAGTATTCTTTTTAAGATTTTGATTCTATTTTTTGGACTTGTAGATTTCCCTTTATTCTAACCCTTCTTGTCAGATTCTTTTTGAGTCAGATTTTTAGCCTTTCTGCTATCTGAATCCCTATCCTATCATAAGCTATTTTCAACTCTTGATTCTTGATAAATTGAAATATTGTTATCTTTTCAAAGTTGTCTATTTGAACTTCCTCCATTCTAAAATACCTTGATAGTATGAGTTTTCTACCACATCATAACCCCGACGCCTCCCCACAACCTCCAAAGTCTTAAACTTGCACCATTTTTCACTATCATTCCAACTACATCCTTACACAATCAAAAGACTTCATGACTAAGGTGAAATCATAACTTTCTAGAAAAAAAAGTGGAAACCATGATTCATCAAAAGAGCACAAATATGCATGCGACTTGCAATGGTAAAGGTAAGAATGATCTAGAAATGCCAAGATTTATACAATAAGGCCTTGTTTTCACTAGATCAAATTTGTTAGCGTCTAAAAATATTTTATATTTAAACAAGTGCAAATTCGAAGGGGAAAAAAAGCGACATGTACTATGTTTAATGTGGTTCTTGGGGATTTATGAGCTTGTTTTCTTCATGTCATCCCCTAGCACCACATTTAGAGTGACCTTTTAAGCTTGGCCATACCATAACACACTAGATCCAAAGGCGTCATTAATGTGAAAAATGACTTGCAAGTCTTGAGCATGTTCTCTTGTGGCTTCCACACAAATTTTAGTCTGTTTGTGGGTAATTTTCATGCAATTCAAAATGTGAATCATGATGCACCATGGTTAGTTGTGAGGGATGATGGGTTTCCTTACCTCTCATAGTTTCTTCATTCTAAGGCTCTCATTTATGATCTAAGAACCAAAATGAGAGATCTACATATACTAGTTTAATATTCATACAAACATTTGGTCGTCAAGCGAATTTTTTATCTACAAGTGCCTCAAGCTATTTCTAAGGTATTAAAACTTAAAGGTTTGTGTTATAAATGAAGGCAATATATTTTGTAAAATGTAGGAAAGTTTTATATTGTACATCTCTATAAGAAATGTCTCTATGGTTTGTTTATGGTTATTTAGATAAATGCATAATTCTAGAACTATATGTTTTTTGTTGCCACATTTGTTGGCATTAATGTAACAAAGGTTTGGTGTGTGCATGATAGCACCTAATATATAACAAATGCTTTGTAATAATCATCCATTAATTTCATAGGGGCTATAGTAGTTCTAGTCATGGATTGTTAAATATCTGAATTGTAAAAAATATAATTCTTGATTTTCATATGATTATTTTAACTTAGTTCTATCAATTTTGCATCAAATATTTTCCTTTCCTCTTTATTTTCCATGAGCATGTTGCCTAATGTCTATTCGTATTGATTCAAGATCAAACACTTTTTTTCAAGTCCATTTATGTTCTTGTTATTTTTAGGAGTACATTAGGTTTTATGTACATGTTCGTGATTTTGTGTTTACAAACTGGAATGAACCATTTTAAGAAAACCTAACAACTGTATCATCAAAGAATCCAAGCATGTATGTCTACGCATTATCATTATGTAAAATGATAAATAAATCTATATTAGGGGATTATTAAAATAAATTGATGTCTACAAACAAGCATGTGCAAGTTGGTTGATCTTGATTTAGTGATGGTTATAGGGGTCAAGTGTACATTTGGATATAGTTGGTGTTTCTTCCAATAATGTTGTATTAAGGTATACATATAGGAATACGGCCTTCTTTAGTTTAAGTTAAGCCTAAAGTGTACTAGAAATTGCCCAATTTTTAAAGTAGGCCTTCAACCATCCTCAATCTATTCATGAACCTTCATTTTTTACATTCTTGATGAAATATCCCTAGCCTTGAAATAAGAAGTTCTAAGATTGTGGACCTATAATTTTGGAATCTAATAATGTCATCGTTGATAGGGAGATAAAATTTTATTCTCTATTTTATAAGTTCTCTTACAACATGTTCATTGAAAAAATTATTTGTATTTACAATCATGGGCTTTTGTTTTGTCTTGATTTCATGTGCCTTAGAATAGGCTAGTGATAAAGAATTGAGAATGTGTTTTTCTATATTCTCATTGTTGTGGATTCTTATTTAAGCCCAAAACATGTTTGAAAGTGTATGTATATTTTCCATCTATATTCTACATTTATGATGCTAGTTGCTATGTATATAGTGACATGTTTCATTGAGCTATTTTTGTCACTTTCTAGAAAGAAAGAAAAAAATCTAAAAATAAATCCAAACTTATTCAAATTATACCCTTTTCACAACCAAGTGATTTGACTTAGTATTTGTTTACATATGACTTATTATTATCCTAATATTTTAAGACATGCAATATATAATTAATTAATTATTTGGTTATCATCCAAATACAAACAATTACAAGGATAATCTTCATATTATTTTTTTAATATGGAATGTTAAAATGAACATAACTACATTAATATCTAAATCTAGAACAAATACATGTTTAAGAGTGTTATCTTCAACCATTAGTTAAGATTATTAAAATAGTCCATCATTAGAGCTAATTGAGGAGCAACCCAGCTATGATCATGATGTATTTAAGTTATCAATATATTCGGTTGAGGTGACATAGTGGAATCATATCCACTTGTCCATTTTATCTAAACTCATGGACAAAACTATTAAAATTTGGGAGCGATGCTTCATCAAATCTATCATGAATGCTCGTTAATGATGAATGCCTTTGTAGAAATGCTTAATTGTATATCAATTTCCTTAGATTATTTTAGCATGTCACTTTGTTGGTGGTGTTAAGTATAATCTAGTGATAAGATACATTTTTTTTTTTTTTAAAAGGTTGTCATTAAATGGTGAAAAGTACACACACCCCGTTTAGAGTAGTGCTCCATTTGAAGAATTTTTCCAAACAAGCTAACTATTTAGCTGACAACCTAAGCTTTATGTTCAATCCACAATCCATCTTTAGTTTGAAAAATGTGTTTAATTAAATCGATTAGATAATGTATATTGATCTATATATGTTCTACATTATGTATGCCAATTTTTATGTACGCATAAAAAGTGCATAAATGATTGCTTTTAATGTTCAGTGTTGAATTTCATGACATAAAAGATATTTATCGATTTAGCATTTATAATAAATGGACATTTTTAATTATAAATTTTATGGATCTTGTGTACTTGAAAATGTCTTCCTTAAGACTCTATGTTATTATTCATCACTCCAGTGTAAGAGTTGGCATTGCATGTTCTACCATTTAAGATTTGGTTATGAAGTTAGTCACCCAAGATTTAGGATCTTCAATGAAAGCACACAAGAGATCCAATCAATGAAAGAATAATTATATTCTATCAAAAGATGCAAACGCATGATATGTGCATGATTTACGCTTACAAATAAAAAAGTCACTTGTTTATAGGTTAAGGTGAGACACATTAAAACATAAGAATATGGGGTGTGTTAAATCAATGAATTGAGACATATAATAATATTTCCCTAAATTAATGTGAATGTGACTGAAGAGGGAAATTGATTGTAGGTAATATATCTTGTTCAGACCAACAATTGGTAAACTTTATGTCGGATACAACTAAGTCAGTGGTAGCTAATTGTGTGGATGATACATAGGTCTATCAATCTAAATTTGACCTTATCTATATCTTTATGTCTGTTGCTAAAAATTAATCATCTTGCTTTCAAAATTTCACCAAAAAGGTATTCGGGAGCTTAACAAACAAGCTACAAAATCAATAAGTTGGCATTCGCCAATGTCGTCCACTTAGGCACTTGGCAACTCTAAAATTGGTATATTTTTAATTTTGAAGCGACATACAATATTTTAATTCAGGTATTACCTTTCAATGTAAATTTGATGGTTTATCTCTTCCAAAAGATGGTCTATACTAACTCAGGAATGATCAAATAATGTATACAAAGTAAACTTCTATCTACAATAGTAGATCAAGAAAATCAAGGGATTATAAATTAACATGACAAAGCCAACCATGAAAAGTTATCATATCATGTAAATAACATCCCAATCTTTCAACGAAGCTATGAAATTAAAATTGAATAAAATCAACACAAACCATAAACAAATTCTATGCAACCCTTCATTCCACTTCATTATTATTCTTTCTCCTCTAATTGAATGTTGCTCTCTATATTGATGAGTCCAGAAATATGACAAAAGAAAGGATAATTCAACAGAATGATGATGAGGATACTAGAAAATAG
>MU228371.1:3415944-3427753 GCA_018584345.1 Thuja plicata | reverse complement strand
CAAAGCACTTGTTCCGACGAGCTTGTACTGAATGATAGAAGAAAGCCGTATTTCGATCACCCTCCTGAAGCCAATCAATTCTAGCCTTCTGTTTCCAAAAAATCTCTTCCCGAAGCTCCCACTCCTCCTTTCGGTTGTCTTTGTATGCGACTTAATTTACTTAAAAAATATTTTTGGGTTTTTGCGTAGTAACGATGCTTCCTATAAAATTCCTTAAGCGTTGAAGGATCAAAAAGTGATCGTTTCAAAGTGTTGCTTGCTAACTACTTAAAGATGCCACAATAACCGTGCACTCAAAATTGTAAATACTTATGGACAAATGTTCCAATAGTGGTGCAAAAAATGAGCCAAAAATTCACAGCTATTAGAACATGCTAGACAGCTAATACTCTTCCCCTATACTATTTAGATGACTTTCCATCATTATACATCCCATCAAATCAAGTTTCTATAGAATCTCTTCCATATTACTTGTCTAAATCAAATCTGATGTTCAAACTTCTTCACAATTGATGCCTTTGTGAATGATGTTTTTATTGATGTGGTATGTTTTCATGTGTGGTGGCATATCCAATCAAATGTTAACATATGGTATGTGTCTTGATCATGTTATCTTATAAAGTACATAGGTCTGACATGTCCCTTCATTCATGGCTTGGTTGAGGATAATGAAAACACCACCACCAATAAAACTCACTCACATCAAATCATGCCGTCTCATAAAAAGAATTGCAATATGTATAGGTCTACTTAATTAGCGTAGAAATATGTAAAAGGCTTTTATTCCCTTAGAAAATAAATACAAACCTTAATTGAAGGAAGTGTCTTAATCAATAATGGTCGCTGTCTTCATTTTCGTTTACAGTAAATCACGGAAAACCATTGGAATCCAACGCGTATTGCCTTTTAATTGATCGTATTTCACTGGGAGTTTTTTCGTGCAGTCCTGTAAAAACGTGTTTGATCTACAATTGGTGGCATGAGAGGACTTTCCATAGGTCACTTTGAGCTTGGTAAGTTAAATGTAAGAGTCAATGCTTTACTTAAATTATATTTACGAGATGAAGGGAGTTATAGCTACGGAAATTCTATTTCACAATCTTCAATTCTTTATATATTCATATTTTCTTGATTACAGATTTTTTTTTATGTAAGTAATATGGTATTTTTGTAAGGACGCGGTTATCTTCTATGTAAAATGTATTGTTAATCAAATTTCAAAAAATTGAAAAATACAATGGATTTTTGCAAAAAATTCAGCATTTGTTCTCCATGATTTGTATATTGGAAAACCATAAAAAATGCAAAAAAAAACCAATGTGTTTTCGCAGATCTGAACAAACAAAAAGTTTGACTTTTTTTCCGTCTTTAGTGCATTTTATATGGAGATCAGTCGCTGCCTTTTTGTAATTCATTTTTTTTCAAACAAAACAGATAAAGATTTAACATTTAAAAATTTTAATACAAAGGTAACAAAATCTATTTGTCCATTTTTCTTCAGACGATTGCCCTTTTTTTTTTTTTTTTTTTACATCTAAAATGGCATGAGCTAGTTCATAGCTTAACTATTACTATTTTAGCTTCCTATTTTGTTTCCACTTTCCTATCGTGTTTTAACTCATAGTCACATGTTGCCTTAAATTGTTTGACGCAATATTATCTTTTCTATTCGACTTCTTTTGTCCAGATGATTGTTTTCACTATTTGGACTCTCATACATGTTAATTCTCCATTTATCGTTTCACTTAGTGTTTTTGATAAAGTAATGTAGAAAAACGAGAATGGTGTCCCTTTACTTTCACTTAGTGTTTTTGAAATAAGCAACAACAAATACGGGTGCTAACTCGGAGGTAACAGACACTAGAAGCACATTAATAGCACATTAACAACATATAGAGAGCAGAGAAATAAACAATATCCATGTCTGCCTCTATCAAAAAGATAAATAAAAAAGAAGCTTATCCACCATCTATCAGGAGTAAACCATTCCCAAAGAATACTAAAATTAACGGTAATGTTCAGCAGTAAGTGTCATGCAAGGCTAAACTTTGAACAACGATGAAAGTTAAAAAAAATTGAAGAACTAAAGCCCCAAGGTCTCGAACCAGAGCAAAAAACCAAAAAAATACCCTCCATATTTACACTAATTTTTACCCCCCATCCTCTTAGACATGAGGATGTTGGTCGATTCCTCATGGAGGAACTGGAAGAGATCCTTGTTGTCTTCATCCTCTAACAGCTTCCTCCCAGATATTTTTCCTACAAAAGACAGAGGGTAACAAAGGAGGCATGCATAACTTTTATAGAAAACTTACTGACATCATCCAAACAACTGTGCATACCCACCACATCCTCTTTCAGGTGTTTAACTGCATTCTCCAGGTTAGCAATTTGATGCTTGAATTTACCCACCATGCCTCTAGGGCCAATATCAGTAGTCGTGGCCTTAGTAGTGTGCAATTGCTCAATAACCACCTTATCAAGAGCCGGATTGGAGGAAAGGGGTGCAGAGGGAGGATTGGGCATATGGTAATCCCCATCCTTGAGACTTTCAGAAACATGAAGAGGTGAGCCCTTCCCCAAGTCTTCACCACTAGTAGCTTCAGTATCCTTAGAATTTGCCATGTTTCTTATGGTGTGTTTTCCTTTCTCCTTGGCCAACCTATTAGACTGGCATGGGGTTTCATTAATTTTGACATTTGAGTCGACACTGTAGATAGCTTTCTTAAGATTTTTCATGGCATGGGTCTTACTAAGGGGTTATCATCTTTCTTCTTTTTGCTAGATTCAGGGGTACTCGAGGTGGGGGATTCATCTTTTTTAAAAGGGGTTTTGACACATTGTTTGCGGCTAGGGCCAGGAGGAAGCAAGCTCTGCTCATGGGTAGAACCAGAATGAGCGGGTAAGGGTTGTTGAACATTTTGGACAGAAATGTTGAGAGGAGGGTACCGAGCCAGATGAAACTTGTACAGGTGAAACATTAGACTTTGGTGAAGGATAGTATAGTTATTCCCGAGGCTTATAGCTTCCTTAATGGTCGCGACATTACAGGTAAAAGGGGATGGAGATGAAATCTTTGTGGCGCAGATGGTTAAGGAAAGGCAAGTGATAAAAATAAAACACAATATATTTACCTTCGAGAGTAAAATACTTCATCACGATGTGGCACACCTGGGGCCATATATCTGGTAAATTTTTCGCGGCTATACCCACCCTGCTTCTTGACCGTTTCTTCCAGATGAGCCTTGAAGAACTGGTCCAAACTAGCTTTGTCTGACGTGTAGCTCGTCTTCTTCCATTTACGACCCTCAATAGAGAGCCCAGTAGCCTTCCCAATAACTTCTTCGTTGACTTCAAAAGAAATGCCATTAACCGTCACTCTGTGCTCATTCCAGGAATTAACAAACTGGCGAGAAATCAGCTCATCTGAACCCATCATGGCTTCCATAAACGGAAGGATCCCACCCTCTTTACAAACAAACATCATAGTCAGGTTGTTTTTAACTTCCTCATCAATTTTGTCAAGCTCAATTCTCAACTTATCACCCCCAATTTTAGAAACCCTATTCTTCAAACCCGAGAAGTTGTAGAGCAAACACACAAGAACCTAGAAGTTGAACTCAAACAAAATGTTATGAGAGAGAAAAAGGACACTTGGAGGAATAAAAAGGAAAGCTTTAAAACTACCAATACTCAAATGTCATTCCTCATAATGAGTATAATTAGGCATGCACGAGTAGTCACAAACATCGAAACAAAATCCAAGGCAATCAGTCGAAGCAAGCAAGTTTCTGGAATCACTTTTTTCACCACAAAGCCTCCATAAATGATTATTAGGCATCACATGTAGGTTGCACGTGTCACACTCCATCCACTCAACAAAAATGAACTTGGAAGCGAAGTTGGTGTCTAGCTAGCTATCACAAAAGTTGATACTGAATTTTGAAATCTTCATCATAGTGATCATGTACTTGATGAGCACATCATATCCATAAAGAACCAAAAGGAAAAGGTTATTCATCATTAAGATCATTTCTGGCAATACTCTCCTCTTTCTAAATAAGGCGTTGGGTAGATTCATGAAGCTCATTAATAGCACACCAGCACGTTAAGTTGTTCTCCAATAGACCAGCAGAAGCCATGGAATCAGCAACAACATTACCTTCCCTGAAGGTATGCCAAATTTTGAAATCTTCAAGAGTAGCTAGAAGACCTCTTATATCCTTAATAATCCCTTCAACTTCTTTCCACCCCACAAAGGTTTAGCAATTGATTACATCAATGATCACTTTTGAATCCCCTTCTATCTCAGGATGTCCGGAGCCCCAAGAGATAACATAGTTAATACCCCAATAGAGGCTCATCCCTTTCACTTGGTTGACAGTATGGTCAGACAAAGGGCCATCAAAGGCAACACAAAGCTGGCCAAAATGGTACTTGATGATACCCCACCTTCCTGAGCTAAACGATTTGCAGCACCATCAAAGTTTAGTTTTTCCAGTTTGGCTTCGGAGGGATCCATTTAGTAGCATTTCTGGCCAGAATCTTAGAGTTGTCAAAGCGGTTGAACCCCTCCAAGAGATCTCAGTTCCTAGCAATCGAGATTTCCATCAGGAGAGGAGGAGAGACAAGGCTCTTCCATTTAGCAATTAGCAGATTTTCCCATAGCATCTTAAGACCACACTGGAGAGTAGTTTTATAGTTAACTCCAAACTCCCTAAAAAAAATTTTGTGCCTTTCCTTCCAAATACACCAACAAATGTGAGGGTGGATTTGGCGCCAGAGAAGCTGCAGGAGGGGGCGTTTGAAAGGGGAATGTCAGTCCAGAACTAACTATTGAATATCACGAGAAGAAACCCAAGACCAATTCAGTTTTTTATAGACTTCTTTCCAAATATGAGAAGCATAATCATAATGAAGAAAAAGGTGGTTAATGGTTTCCTCTTCCTTCTCAGAAAGGATGCATCGATTAGCCAGACTGAAGCCCCTTCTCATCAGGTTGTCCAGAGTTAGAAATTTTCCATGCATAAGGGTCCACCAGAAGAAATTAACTTTATGTATAAGATGAGAGTCCCAAATCTATTCCCAACCTAAAGGATCACAACCCTCCCGAAGAAGAAGCAAGTAGGCAGACTTGACAGTAAACTGACCAGAGTTAGAAGGGGACAAAATAACAATATCCACACACCCAAAAATAGAAGTTTGGTTCTTTGCAGAACCCCCATCAGTTCCTGAGTAGGTAAAAGAAAATTCATCAACCGAACATATTCCTACGATACGAAGTTGATTTCACTATCCTATAATGCAAACTTGATAGCCACTTTGGCTGAATCATAGGGTAAGGAATATCGTCTTCCCACTACCTCCTACAAACAATAACCCTATATTCCATACTCAATATGCAAATAAAAAATGAAACAACAAGAAAGTAGAGCTGGATGATGAGAAAATAAATAAAAAAACCAAGGAATATAATGCCATGATATTGATGTGAACAACATTTAAGATGTTTAAATGTTGCCTTTGTAATTCTAGCCGATGCAGAATATCAAATGCCACGGTTTCCAGTGATCCAAGTACCCAATAGTACTCTAAAATTGAGTTAAAAGAAGGCACCTTGACACAATGTATCGTGCTGGATAAATTAAACATAAATTGAAAAGACATTACCAATTATGTCCTTCATAAGCATTAATTTAGTGATGTAAATGAAGAAATTGCCAAACATGTGTGAGAGGATAGCATGACATATTATTAATGTATAATAAAAATAGATATATGCTCTTCCATATCCACAACCAAGCCTAATAGACTTTGTATCTTGCCCAGATTCTATTCCACTTAGTTGTGAATAAGGGAGTAAATACAATCATACCAAGTTTAGCAAAGGCTGCAACAATAAAGTACCAACATATCCTCTGCCATTAGAAAAGCAACCCGAGGAAATAAACACCTATGTTACAAGTGAATACATCAAAAGCATAAAACTATAAACAAAGTGTATGGAATGCGCTCATCCAATATTAATTAAGATACAACTCCCATAAATCTATTAAATTTTGCTACATTACCAAATGTTTTGAATTATATTTGTATCAGAAGAAGAATGTCATTTTTCAATAAAATAATTTTTGAAATCAGATAAGTCTCATGACAGTGAAGTACATACAACCCAATGTGAATAGAGTACCATTAAATAATTTTCATAGAGAATAAAAGAGCATCTTTTGTAGAAATTCACACTAGTTCAATCATCAAGGGGCATCATTCCAACACCCCCACCAAGCATTGATGTAAGATGATTCCCAACATACCCCAATGCGGTGAGTGTGTGGAGATGCAAATGAATATTTCTTACTACGAATACTTATTTCCAGAAGAGATTAAACCATATGCCAAAGTCAATTAATTATCATGCCCGTAATAATCAGAAAAGTGGAAATAAAATCCCCACTTGAATGAAAAAATCCAACAAGTGCCTCCATCAATCATTGTATGATCTTTTCCCAATGTGATGAATGCATGTGGGGTGCTACTATCCACAATATAATTAAAAATTGAGTCCAAAGAAAGAGTATGCTATTAAATGATATAATATAATAAGAAGAAATGAGGCCACCTGTTAAGGAGAGGAGATCAACAAGATTACTCAATCTCCTGAAAAGGTATTTCGTTATCAATTGCCTTATTAGCCAAGAAGTCAACCATCGTATTGATCTCTCTATAATAATGTTTTACTTCATAATGGGAAAACGATTGCAATAATATTAGTGCTTTATCAAGACGATATTGTAAAGGCCAACAGTTAGTTTTTTTTATTCTTTAGGGCATAAAAAATAACCATAGAATCACCTTCAATGATGAGATTGTGGATGTTCAAGGATTTTGCAGCGATGAGGCCTAGCATTAAGGCTTCCATTTCAGTAACATTGTTGGACCCTGCAGGAATCTTTTTACAAGAGCTTTAACCACTCAACCACTAGTGTCTCTAAGGATAACCTCAGCTCCTAAGAGATCTAGATTTACCCTAGTTACGAAATTTTTGATGATCTACTTGGGACCCATGAAATGGAAGGGAATGTAACAAGAGACATGTCTTATGTATAAAACTATCCCACTTCGTAAAATATTTGAGGGAGTTGGCATTCTTGGTCAAAACTATCCTAGTTACTTCAGAAATTGATCACTCAATCTTTTCAATAAGATCCAATAAAAAGGAAAAAATTGTGAAAGATTGTCTCATTCCTTTCCAACCATATATTCCTTATTACAATTGAAGGACATACATCCCATAGAGGGGCAAAAGATGAGGATTTAAGGATACTGGGCCAGGCTTGAAAATGTGATGATAAGTCGGGTCCCACAACACAATTCCAACCTAACTTACCAAAAAGCCAATACCAATAGTCCATTACAAAAATGCAATGCATAAACAAATGATCTGAAGATTCCATAAAATAATTGCAAAAGGTACATTGGAATAGTGCAGTGATACCCAACCTATCAAGTCTCATTTCAGTAAGAACACGGTCCTGAATAGTAAGCCATGTGAAGGCACCAGCCTTAGGGGGGCATGATGATCCCCAAAGAAGTCTAGTAGGTCATGGGTCAATGGGATCTGATGGAAGCATGGAGTCATACCCCATCTTGATAGTGTACTTCCCTATTAGAGAGCAAATCCATATAATCTCATCATTTGAGGGGAGAATATAATCGTCTATTTATTCAGCTCAGATTGCAATTCCCTAATGAGATGGGGGCAAAACAAAAGAGGAAAAATCCCTCTATTGAAGCCCGTTAAAGGGAGCATAATTGTCCAAGACAAAGTAGTGACAATCATGGATTCCCCATGAATTTCTGAGCATCTCATCCAAGGGGCCCTAGTCCCGCACTTGATTAAGGGGTGGAAAACCATTCCACGATTCATCCCAAAAGTGGGCCTTAGTCCCATTATATACTAACTAGGACAAATGCAGAATGAGCAATTGTCTACAAGAACTAATAAAATTCCAGATTTGCGAGCCTTTAGGAAGGGATGAAGTAGTAAACAACCTCTCCCTTTTGGAAGAGTCTAAATATTTGGCAATCATAAGGTGTGCCCATTTTGAGTGGGGATTTTACATTTTCCAACATAGTTTTGCCCCTAATGCAGTATTATGTAATCTAAGGTCCCTAATTCCCACCCCTTTCCTCTCCTTTGGTTGACATACCTTATCCCAAGCTAGAAGGGATAGTTTTATTTTTTGTGTGGCATTATCATCCCAAAGAAAGTCTCACATAATAGATTGCATTTCATGTGACGATAGTTTAGACATATTTAGAATAGACATGAGATATATGGGAACCACATTAAGTACATATTTGATCATTGTTATCTTACCTGGAAGAGTCATTCATTTATGCTTCCATGATAGAATCCTATTAGAGATTGTTGTTATGAATTTATCCCAAAAATTATGTTTCTCACTTCCATTATAGAAAGGCAGGCCTAAGTATTTGTAGGGAAAAGTTCCAACTGGGAAGCTCCAAAAGTGAGTAATTCTATTTTGAATTAAAGGTGCAACATTTATGAAAAAATCTTGGACTTTTGTAGATTAACCAGTTGTCCGGAAGAGGATGCATACCTATCAATGACATATTCAATAGCACAAAATTCAACCATTGTAGGTTGTCCAAAGATGAGAGTGTCATCAGAAAACAAATTATGGGAAAATGTTCCTTCATTTAGAACATTCAACTTAATTCATTTCCATGCACCAAGTTCTTTTGCTTTCCTGATAGCCCTACTAAGGCCTGCAACCATAATTATGAAGAGAAAAGGGGAAATGGGATCCCCCTGTCCAATTTTCCAGGATGATGAAAAAAAACCCTTTGGTGAGCCATTAATAATAACAGAGAACCTAGAGGTAGAAATACACATTGACACTCATTTAATCCAACTATGACAAAAACCAAACTTCTACAAAACTTTTATAAGAAATTCCCAACTCACGCAGCCACGGGCTTTCATCATGTCTAGCTTAAGAATCAAGGTTGGCTTGTTTTCAACTGAAATGGAGTGTATAATTTCATGAGACAAAATAGCTCCCTCTGGAGTATCTCATCCTAGAACAAGACCTCCTTGTTTGTTAGAAATCATAAATAGAATTAATTTTTCCAGGCTCGCTGAGATGGTTTTAGTGATGATCTTGTATAAGGAGTTGCACAAAGAGATGAGACAGAAATTAGCAAATGACCGGGGATTTTTTATCTTTGGAATCAAGATAATTCATGTATTATTTAATTCTTTTAACATTGACCTATTCCTTTTCACTCCTTCCAAATCCAAGAGAATGTCACGTCCTTGAAAATCCTAGCATCTCTGGAAGAAAAGACTTGTGAACCCATTTGGCCTGGGAGCTTTATCCAGAGCCATCAAAAAAACAACTGATCCAACTTCCTCTAATGTGAATGGTGCCATTAACATTTAATTATCAGATTGTGAGACACATGCCGGGATAGTGTCAAGGATACTATCATCAGCAACAACTCCTTCTCTAGTCAGAAGGTTGCAGAAAAATGTAACTGCTTCTTGTGCAATTTCCTCTTCATCATCAATAGTACCTAAGGAAGATTGGAGGCTAACTATTTTGTTCCTTAATTTCCACATCTTAGTTGAAGGATGAAAGAAAAGAGTGTTCTGATCACCATCAGAAAGCCAAACATCTCGAGAACTCTATTTATAATTAAATTCCCTCTCTAAGCAAAGCCTCATCCAAACTTGTTGTAAGATATTTTTGTTGACTAAAGGTATGTGGATCCATTCCATGGATGGTAATGAGTTCATTTAATTCCATTTATTCTTATTGCAAGCAAGATTTCTCTTGAAAAATGTTTTTAGAATGGTTCACATTACAATCTTTAGTTTTAATCTTTATAAATTGCAATCTCTTAACTAGTTGGTATAAATGAGATCCTGAAATAAAGGGGGTCTCAGCCCACCAAGATCTCAAGAGAGGAAGAAAGGAAGGATCTCGGAACCATATAGGTTCAAACTTAAATGAGGCATATTTATGATGATTAACCTCCACAATTTCTAACGCAATAGGGAAATGATCAGACCCATAACAAGGTAAAATAGAAGAGAAATAGTCATTTTCTACAGTAAGCCATAAATCTGAAACCAATAAGCGATCCAAATGTTCTACAATTTGACAAAAGCCTACACGCATGTTGGTCCATATAAACCTTCCCACTTTAGGTGAGACATCCATCATTTTTTATTGGTTATGAAATTGTTAAAATCCAACATAACCTTTTGTGACGGTATCATACCCCCATCTTATCATCAGTGTTCATTATTGCATTAAAATACCCACCTAA
This sequence comes from Thuja plicata, assembly GCA_018584345.1. Taxonomy (NCBI): domain Eukaryota; kingdom Viridiplantae; phylum Streptophyta; class Pinopsida; order Cupressales; family Cupressaceae; genus Thuja; species Thuja plicata. Next base: position 3,417,391 of record MU228371.1, on the reverse strand, counting down.
GATGACAAGTTCCCCATGTAAGACCAACAACAAGTCCCCCAATAATTTCCATAATCTAGACTTTCACATTATTGATGATAGACCATAAACATTAAAAATCCAAAATTTAAGAGTGGAAAAACAGCTAACTACCATGGCAAGCATCCAATTCTTACTCGAGGCAATCAATTTGAGGGACACATTATTGTCATATGAAATCAAGTCCTCCTGAAGATCCTTTAACAGGAATAATTAAAAACTTCCCCATTTTCCTAGAGGAAAATAAATTAGTTGCTTGTGAATTAGACATAAATGAATGAAAGATTTTAATGACGTCCGCGAGGCCAAAGCAGCCTAAGGGACCCACGAGACAAAAGACAAACACCACCCGAGAAGGGGTGCATGTGCATTAAGTCTTTTGAAGCTGCTTCTTTAAATCTGCTCTGCGGCAATGGATGTTGATCACCAAATTTGTTGACCTGTCCAGATGTGTTTCCTCAAAAAGAGTACCTAAATTGCTTGTTTTTAGAATATCCCCATAGTTGGAACGAATGTCGTTATATGTTGGGCAATCCAAGAGAAAGTGTCGCTCGGTCTCCACTGCGCCTGTGTTGAAAAATAGGCATATTCTCTCCTCCCACTCTTCCTTGGGTACCATCCATCTGCCCGTCTCGCATCTCAAATGGTGAGAGCTCGTCCTGAGTTGAGCTATGAGCCTTTTAGCTTTCCATTTTATATCTGCTCCTATGTACAATTTCTCCTCATGATCTTGAGTTGGGTTAAATTCTTGGGTATAGTAGTCTTTTTTGCGCACCTGTTGTTTCAACCATAAGCAACTTCTGAATTTTTCCCTCACAAACTTTTTTATTCCAGCATTGTTGTTCGGGCATTCATGCAAACTAATATTCTATTTTCCCATCCACTTGATATTTTGTTTCATCCACGTGTTCTTTCTTCTGTCTAGCCTTTCTTCCATGATCAACTTTGGCCAACGATGATTTTCCATACCTTGGACTTTCTTTAAATAGCATAATAACCAAATCATTGCTGAGGCCTCTAAAGGGAAGGTGTCTGTTTCCACCAAAAGGATCACATAGGGGACCGTAGTTTCGATTTTGAGACTGCTGATGATTAAATGTTTTTGGATTCTTTCTACCTATCTCCACTTCTGATCGGACATGTCGCTGCCCCATATCTCACAACCATAGAGGACCACCGGGGTGACCAGCAAACCAAAGAGCATCTTTTTGGTTTTCCAGTCCCATAGTTCTGCCTTTCTGCATCTATTTTGTAAAGAGTATAACGCTTTCCATCCTTCTTGAGTTATTTTTTCTCTACAATTTTCCCAACTGAGTTTGTTGTTGAAGTCAATTCCAAGGTACTTGTATTCCTCCACAATCTCTAAAGGGCTGCCATTGAAGAGGAAAGTGTTTTGCTGCTTTTTGTTTCTTCTCAACGAGAAAATCAT
>MU228371.1:3399442-3415894 GCA_018584345.1 Thuja plicata | reverse complement strand
AAGCGCCAACAAGTGCTCCCTCAGACCATCCGCAGTTTTAGCAATTAAAATGAGGTCATCTGCATAAAGTAGAAGCTTAATCACATAATTGGCCAGCTGAACTCCATCAACATTGTCCTTATCTAACTATTCTTCTAATTTTTCGATGTATAACCCAAACAAGGTAGGTGAGAGAGGACACCCCTGCTTGACACCTATATCGTTGCCAAAGCTCTCCGACATCCCTTTCGTAGCTCTGATTTTAGCCATGACTTGCTCATATAATCTATGTGTCGCAGCTCTAAGTTCATTTGGAATTTTCAGCTCTTCCATTCTAATCCAGAGTTTGTCGCGTGGTACTGTGTCAAAAGCCTTTTTAAAGTCAACAAAGCAGCAAAAGGCCTCTTCACCTTGTGAGTTCCAAATTTTCTCAACCAAGAATCTTAGAGTAATCCCATGGTCAATTGTGGAGTGCTTTGGTTTGAAACCTGCTTGCCCCTTCGCTCTTTTACCTTCTGATTCAGCCCACTTGCTTATCTTGTGTTCCACCATGCTACCAAAGAGTTTTCCCAAGAGGGGGTTGACCATAATAGTGCGATAATTTGAGGGATTATTTATGTCACTGCTTTTGTGGAGAGGGATAACCATGCTAGTTGTCCAATTTTTAGGGAACCCTTCTTTAATGATATCATTAAAGATGTGATAGATATGCGGTGCCAAGATATTGTTGCCCCACTTTAGATGTTCTGCTTGTAGCCCATCAATGTCCTAGGCCTTTCCCCCCGCCAATTTATTTATGCCTTGGAAGATGTCTTCAATAGTAAAAATTTCATTTGTGGTCTTGATTATGGGAGGGTTGTGCTTGTCCTTTTCGCGCTCATATAACATCTTTGCATATTCCAACCATTGGGGCCCTGTGATGTTGTTTACAATCTGTTTTCTCTTTTGTTGCAGCTCTTTCCAGAACCTCTTGGGGTTTTGTTTGCCTAAGGTGATCAATTCCAATCTTCTCATTCTCACATATGATTCTTTTGTACCTCTTAGTAGCACTTCGTACTCTTTTTGTTCTCTTTACTCATTCTCTTTTTCAGCCTTCTTTTAGCCAACTTGCAGTCTTCATCGAACCAAGGATTAGTTGGGAAAGTATTTTTTATTCCCTTTTTTGGTTTGGTTCTCTTGCATTTCTCTAGCGTCATGAGAATTAGAGGAACTAAAGTATCTTTGTTAACTTTTTGCTAACTCGTGTGAGTAACTCCTCTTTCCGAACAACAAATCATGTCCCTAAGAGCGTCATTAAAATTTTTCTGATTTTCCTGGTTCATTTTAATTCTTCCATGTGAGGGTTCTTTCTTTTGTCTAAGCTGGGTTTCTTCTCCTTGTTGTTCCTTCAAGAAGGCCGGTTTTAAAAAAATTGGATTGTGGTATGATCTTAGCTCGGTGGGGCACTCTCTTATTTCTATCTTTTTGACTCTTTTGATATAGTCTTGAGAGCATATGACGTAGTCAACAATGCTTTGTCCATTATATGTTTTACATGTGATGCCTCCTGAGCTTGGCCATGTTTTCATACCATTACATATTACCATATTATATAAACTGCATAATCCCAGTAATTCTACCCCATAATGATTTACATTGCTTTTGTTGTCCCCTAATGCTCTTTTCCAGAACTGATCATTCTCCTCCTCTAACCATAAAGGGTTACTACTTTCCTTGTAGCTTCTTTTCAACTTTAGAGATTGATTGTTTGCTGTCCTAGCATTGAAATCTCTGATTATCAAGACTTCACCTAGATTATTAAAAATAGAGATATACCTTTTCAGCGACGCATATGGATCATCACGATCTAGGTCCTTCTTCTTGTATGTTTTTGACCCCTTCGGTGCAAAGTAGCATGCTGCCACTCTTATCTCAGTTTGTTTCTCAGTGATTTTCAGCCATATGTATTGCTTGTTTGGGTCTTCTTTCTCTATACTTATACATCTATTCCATGCCTCTTTAATCAAAATAGTGATTCCACCATGCCCCTTGCCGCTATCAGTTCTTTCATTCCAAACTGAGGTTTTTTCGTAACCTTCGAACTCCGACACGCTACAACCATCATGTTCGTGTGTTTCCATGAGCAAGATAATGTCCATACCTTCAGCTATGGGCCCTAAACTAGGTCCTCTTCTCCAAGGGTAACCTCTACAATTCCAACTAACTATATCTAGGTAATCCTGGGGGGCCTGAGTTCCTATTTATTAAGTTCTATTTTTTCCCTAATTTGGGCCTTGTCGTTCTTTAGCCATGCCCACTTTCCAGCCTCCCTTGCTGCCTTTACTATTTCCCATTATTTCCTTCTTTCCTCTTGTTGAGAGATGGTAAGATCTTCATCCACATAGATGCGTGTGCCTTTGAGGAGCCTCTTATTCCTTAGTATCACGTTCTTGTCTTCTGAATTTTTCAAGGAGACTCTCACATGTTTGCTCACGTTATCCTTTGCCCACTTACCAATCCGTTGTGCTTGTTGGATTGTTCCATGCCAATCTAAATGGTCCCTAAGGAAATCTCTTACTAGCTCTTTTGTGCTCTCCTTTTCTCCATAATCTTTTAACCCTTTAATGATGATATACGTTGCCTTGTCGTTTCTGTCTTTCTCCTCTCGAATCTGCCTCCTCACTTGCTTTTCTATGAGGTCACTTGGTGTGTCTGGCGTACCTTTCACTACTTGGGTCCATGATTTGACTGCTTCTATTTGTTCTCTAAGTTCATTTCCTTTTAACTCCATGTTTGCCACTGTTGATTGTATTTCTTTAATTTGCGGGTCCTCTCTTCCCCCTTCGGGAACTTTACATCCTTCTGTTGTTTTTAATTCATCCATTGCTTGTCTTAATAGAATCAGCTCGTATTCCCCTTTTTCCAAATTGAACTGTAGCTTGTGAACCTGTTCTTTGAGTGATTTGTTTTCTCTTGAAAGCTTCAAATTGCACTCAATGGCTGCCTTTATCCTACTGTCCTCTGTTTGAGACCTTGTTTCTAAGGCCTGAATCCTCTCCTTCATGAACATTAGTTTGTTAACAAACAGATCCGAGCACCATGTTAAAGGTGTTGAAGAGAGGTTGTATGTGCTTGTGTTTTCGCTTTCCCCTACTTCTATCGTGTATGTAACGTGAGGTCCGCCCCCGGGCTTTGCGGAGTGGGACTCAATGTTATTACTTTCCCCCTCTTTGATCTGCCTCTGCTCATGTTGATCAACCATATCCAATGTTTTCAGCATAGCTCTTGGCAGCATATTTGCCAGTTTCCTTCTTCTTATATATTTAGCTTGTCGAATCTTCCTACACCTTAGGATTCCCTTGTACTGTTTTGCGTTGACATACACACATTTCTTGCTCGGTATCTGTTTATTATCTTGGAACTGGCTGGAGTTCTAAGATATCGTCTATGCAACTGTTGAGGGCATTCCAGAGAAGTTGAAGGGGATCAGGAAACCATCCTGGGTTAGCATCCCGAACGTATGTATGTGTTCTGGTTTATCTTTCTGAAACCCTTCATCTGATTGCACTCTGCCCAACGTTATAATGTTTGATTTTGTCCCATTTTTCACTCCAACAAATGCTATTCCATTTTCTAACCCTGCCATGCCCTCCTGAAAACCAGTTTTTGTTGTCACCATGCTTCTATCACTGTTAATGGGAACAGATAAATCTTGCTCCCTATTTTCCCCCATCATCTCTGACTGCGTTTTGTCGGGAGTTTTAAAAGTGGTTTTGTTGATTTTCAGAGTTTTGTTTCTAAATGGAGCTATATGATAGGTTTGAGGTTCTTGCTGATAATACCCAAAATAAAATATTAAAAAACTTAGAAGAACACAAAGGGCTAAAGGACTAAGAGGAACCTAGTAGATCAGTTTTTGAAATTTTGTTTTCTTTATAGACCACTGCAGAAGTGGGGCCTTGTCGTTTGCTCCTTTCCTTGCCTCAGAACCTGTCGTGAACCGAGCCGTGGGGTCCTCAAATCCTCAAATCCTCGGATAGTCCACCTGTGTGCTGCGTGCTAAAAATAAAAATAAAATACCGAATTTTAAGGTCGATAAATAGCCCCTAATGAGCTTTTTTTTTTGTTAGGGGCATTTAAGCCCCTAACATTCCAAGAAAAGATCTTCATTGAACGAGAGGAGAAGTCTTTCTTCCCCTCTTCCTTTGAGCCTCTCTAATAACTAAAGAGCCACCTGTAGCATACTCAGGCTGGAAGTTTTTCTTAACCATAGAAGCCCTGGTTGTAGGAGGGCTCTCAGATGGTTTCTTCTTTCTCTTATTTTGACTCAACAAATTCAACAAAGTGGCTTGGATGCATGCATCAATTTCCTGTTGAATTTTCACATCACCAAGTGGCCTACCATGCCGCTTACCAGAAGATCGGGGGGAGGTTTTGATAGGGGAAGTCTGAAAAATAGGAGAAAACCCCTTGCCCATATCAACAGATTTCCTAATTGGAGAAGCAAAGAACTGTATAGGGACATATTGGAGCTGAGAATTATCTTCCCCATGAGCCAAGTCCTTTTTTGGGGAAATAAGATCATACGGGTTAATAGATAGTGGGATTTCCCCCTTGCATTGTAACCAGGAAAGGGAAGAATCAAATGTCTCAATCACAGAATCAGCTATATCCTTTGTTAAAACCACATTAGGCTTATGAACAATATTATGGATATGATTAATTATGTGGTCGTCTGGTTTTATGATTAAGGAAGGTTCATTATTCACCAAATGTGAATTAATCTGATTAGGGAGTGCTTCATTATTTATCTATTGATCGAGTTGTATCCCTGTTGATTGTAAGGTTGAAGTGTGGATATCAGTCAGGTTAATTCCATCATTCATTACAATCTGGTGTGAATCAGCAGGAATGTTGAATTGGAAAGAAGGGCGCGTAGGCGGAGATGAAACATGATGAGGAGAGGTTGGTTCCAATGGAGGAACAGAGACCTCAAAAGGCCCATCAATAGGCTGAGCTATTCCAATAGAGGAGAAGAATCTTGAAGTTCCTTTTAGAATTTTAACAAATAAGTCCCGATCAATATATATAGTTGCTTTAACTGAAGAAATGCCATCTCTAACAATCGATTATCTCCAACAGCCAAATGGTCACTCAATTTTACAGATATTAGGTACAATATTAGTTCTAACAATCAAAACACATATTTTAACCACTAGGCGGTTATCCACCAAACTCCTATCAGTCCTCACAAAAGTACCAGAAGCATTGCCAATTTCCTTTAAGATTCTGAAACCATTGAATTCATATGGTAAGTTAGGCCAGGAAAACCAAACAGGGATAGCCTCGGAAAGTGATTGACTTAGCTGAAAAAATGGCTTCCAAGGAGAGGGTAAAATAACATTATTTTCCAAATTTAAAAAAGGTTTTGCTAATGCTTTCTCCTTAGCATCCACATTGCCAAAGCTAATCACAAAAGTATCTGTAGAAAGAACTGAAAATACAAAATGTCATACCAGTGTGCATGAAGCCGTTTTTGAAGTTTAGACAAAGCAATAGATTCACCCCATACTTCTATGATGACTCCATGTTCAGTTAAATCAATACCTAGACTTGGATCACCACTAACAAAGACATGAGGAATGGGATTCCATACATTTTTGCAAGCAATTTGTCATGATTGGCCTACGTGGGATGTAACGATCCAGCATCAAAATATCAGTCCATGCACCATTTTGAAAGACCCATTGTGGATTAAGACCATACTGTTGAGGATTACCAGAGTCCCGAGCCATTCTAGATGTCAAACCATTTCTATTGTAAAACCCCCAAAAAAAAAAAAAAAAATTCAATGGGCTATCAAAAGCCATATCCTTTCATTTTCCCCCTTTAAAAACCCATTGATGTCTATATCCAGATTCAACTGAACCAAAAAAACACATTCTGAGCAGTCGAAGGAGGGTCGTCAAGGGCGAGATCGTCCAACCTCTGCTTCGCCGAGGTCGTCATCATAGTTGTCAGCCCAGATCGTTCATTCACAAGTCTCCAACAACAAAATAATACTAGCAATCACACCTTAGTGTGCAATAGATATGTCGAAGAAGTGTGGGAGGTCAAATGGAAATTGAAATTTTACAGATATTGCATAACATACCTACAGATCACATATATTATTTTCTAAAGATAGTATAGAGATGTATATTTTTCTAAAGACAATACAGAGTCACTTTCTGCTGCAATATACACAGTACGCAATTGCTCTTAAGTCTCTGTTTTCTTTCGTTTAAGCTAAAAATGAAAGATTCAAATTTGTTAATTATAATTATAGAAATGTGATAATTGCATGGAGTGTTATTTTGTTGATCTATTATGTACGGTCTATCTGGTTGTCTCTACCAATCTCTGAACATAGGAGATGAAGGATATTAATAAATGATTTTGAGGAATAAGTAATAATCACACAAATGAATTCTTGTAGTCTCCATAGTTGTACATATACCTTACATCCATCTATATCAATCATTTTAGAAAGTAAAGAACACAATTTAACCACGCCTGGTATGAGCTAAGTAAACCCACGAGAGACCTACCAAGCAAATGGGGCAGCAAAAGAGAGTAAAAAATGTACCCCCAACTAGTTACACAACAACAGGAAAATTCAAATCTTCTGTTTATCGAAAAATACACAGAAAATACGTTTCAGATTAAATGGAGTATTTATTGAATTGGATAGAATAAAGACAGAAAGCAGAAGAGTTTAATCATCAATGAGATGTCTTGTCTATCAGTTAAAAAGACATTTAATAAAGCTATTGTTGAGAGTGTGAATAGTGGACCTTAAAGAGAAGTTGTACAGAAAACCCACTAACATTTAAAAATCGCACATAGAAGTCTATATGCATTTCCTCTTGTTGTTTACCAAATAATTGAAGGCCCGACTAAAATTATTTACAGATTCAAGAATGCACATATATAAGCTATAAATTCAATATACTGCGGCAAGTGACTCACCTGAATATTTTGCACAAGTAATATCATGCTGGCAATGTTGCTAATGTAGGAAAAAATTAGGAACCCCTACCATAGCATAGATGAATCATAAACAATCTTGCTATAGTTGCAGATACAGTTCTTTTCAATATTAGATTTCTACATTAGATGCTGGTTTATCCCGCCAATACTAAAAATCATACAATCCAAACGCTAATACCGATGAAATCGTACGATCATTGTAGTTCACGAGACCACTTTTTTTTGGGACATTTTCTCAAATAGTTGAGATGCCTGGTCTTTCCTTCCATATTTTGCATACATGTCTACTAGAGCACTTACAATTACAACATCCCTCTTCCATTATATTTTGATGGATGTTTATACCATGCTCCAAAGCTCCCATTCTGACACAGACAGGAAGCTAACAAATTTTGTGGAATTTGGCTTTACACCTGCCAATTGCATTTGCTTGAAAGTTTCTAAAGTGTTTTCAACAAATCCATTTTCTGCATACAGTACAACCATTGTAGTCAACCACACCATACTTCATTGATGTATTTTGTTAAACAGTTGACATGCCTCAGTATGCTTCCACATTTTGCATACTTTTCAACCAGGGCACTTGCAACTACAACATCTGACAAAAAAATACCTTTCCAGTGTGCTTTGACGGATGTTTGTACCCTGTTCCAAAGCTCCCATTTTGGCACACATTAGAAGTATGCTAACAAAGGTTGTGAAATCTCTCTCTACACCTTCTGATTGCATTTGCTTGAAATTTTCTGAAGTTTTTCAACAAATCCATTTTGTATATATTTTGCAGCCATAGCATTCCATTAGACATCATTTCTGTGAGGCATTTTGTCAAACAGTTCACATGCCTTGTCTGTGCTTCCATATTTTATGTCTTTCACATGCAACAATTGTATATCTACCATAATGATATTAATTTCAAGGTTGGTGCTCTCAATGTTCTGGTAATAATGATATCTATTCTTCCATCTTATATCTCTTGCTCTCTAAAATAAAAGATAAGAAAATTCAGAACAGGGGAAAAAATGTAGAAAAGCTATAGTGTATCGCCCCCCATCGCATAAAGTGAAAAGGAACCCAAACCTTTCAGTGTTCCTATAAATCTAATGAAAATAGAGAGCCAAAAATTTACCTTAAATTAGTAAAATCATTCACTCCAACAAGAAAATCTTGAAAATTGTTTAAGATAAAATGCAGAGAATATGTTGCGGATAATATAGAATTGTGGATAATATGGTTTTTAGCAGAGAGGAAATAGTCGTCAATGGAGAAGAGCTTATTACAAACAAAGAGAACCGGTGTGAAACAGCTACGCTGTGAAAACCTAAACCGGCTGCCAGCGATGATGAAAAAGAAGAACAAAGTGTGATGGAGATGATGACAAAAAAAACAACGAGCGGTGGACGGTGGCTACGCAATGAACGGATAAGATGCTTTCAATGGTAGTCCATAGTTGTTCCTGAACTTTGAGTCGTCATCGACAAATTCAGCTTGTTCTTCTAGATAGTAAATGCCTTCAGCGTAATTAATATATTTTTAATTAAAGTTAAACTTGTAATATTTATGCAATAGTACTGACTTAAATGGATAGAATATCATTTTAGTTGTGAATCTAAAAAAGAAAAAATTAATTCACGCGCACACACACAATATTTCTGTTATATTTTTCTTTTTCATGCAAATCAAATAAAAATTGTAGAATCAGGATGTGCATAAAAGCTTTCTATATATTTTTTTTTTCATCCAAATTATTTTATAACCTGAAATTATAATAAATTTTAATTTTTTAATTAAAATTAAAATAGATAAAAATAAATATTTTTATAATTTTCTAATACATGCAGAAAAATTTCATTCTAATTTTTTTTATTTTTTACATATAAATAATTTCAAATTTTAAAATTAAAATAAATTTTGTTTTCAATTATTAAATTAATAATAGTTAATTTAAAATTAAACAAAATTAATAATAATTAATTTAAAAATAATAAAAAATAATAATTTTTTTTGATATAAATGTTTTATTTAATTTTTCTTCATCTTCTATTTTCTTTGTGTTTAATATTAAAAGAGAACATCAATATTATATAGGCTAGTGTAAAATCAAATATTATATGGATGTCCATACCATATTCTAATATTAAAATGCATGCTATCATATATAGGGAGTGCCTTTTTGCAGATGGATAGTCACGTCCCTTCAATATATCCTCTGCTTATTGTCATGTCTTTTGGTGGTATCAAGGTATTTTGTTATGCTTATAATACTATTTTTTTTTTCTCATGACTATTCTTCTTGGAATGTTGGTATGTTCATAATATTATTGTGTATCTCATATCTTGAGTTAAATAGTATTCTTAGATTTTGTATAATATTTTGGTTATCAAATTTACAATACAAACATAATGTGTAGTTCAATTAGGAAAATCGTCTTGATTTTGTACAATGTTTTATAGTTTTGTAAAATATTTTGGTTTTGTAGAAAACAACATTGTATACGAAAAATTCCCCTATGTCAACAAATTGCACCATGTTGTTAAGTTGTATTTTTATTCCACTTTGAAATTCTTTAGGAAAATTTTTAAAATCTCGTGAAAACATTTTATTTTTATCCTCCTCGGCTCATTATCCATTTGTAATGCATTGTCATTTTCATTCCTTTTGTGAATAAACTTTCCACCATGCATTTAAACTATATTCACCATTAAATATCTGCAATGAGAACATTTTCACTTTTGGGTGAAATTGGTTTCTCATTGTACTTTTATCTCTTCCCTTTGTGTGGGTAGAGATATATTCCTTTTAACCTTCGTTGGTTAATGAAGATAAATATTCTACAGTTATAATTTCGCTTTCACAATATTTTTTCTAAAATAATTTGCATACATGATGGAAATACAATTTAATTCCTCTTCATTCACCTTGTAGATACAACTTTGTTCACGCCTATAATCTAAAAGAATTCATATCCTTTTGCAAACTTAAATTTGTGACAACATTTATGTCATTGAGAAAATGCATATCTTTTGTATGAACAACATGATCATAAAGATGAGATGTAAAATTATTTACCAAGTCTCATTTTTCATTTTCAAAACTTGAAACCAATGATACACCAAGCCAATTCTGAAAGGCATTATATTTATATTTTTGATTAAAAAGTAGCCAAAACAAGGGGGTTGACCCATAACAACAGACATAGCCAGCACGAGAAGTGTTAGGCTAACAACACATTACTAGCACTAGCACACTCTCAACCAATACCCTTCTTTAAAATAAAAAACAAAAAACAAGTGACCACAAGCCTCAACTTCACCACGAAATTGGTAACCAACGTGTGATCACCAGCATTATATTCATGTTTTTCATAAATCAATGTGGTATTTTCTTAATGCCTTATTTATTAAAATATGTTGCTGATATAGTGACTTGGGTAGCAGTTTCATTTTTGTTTCCCACACCAAATGATGTAGCATGTGAGTACCTCTTGGTGAAACAACCCAATTCGCTATGCTGAGATTCCCTCAGAGTCATCTTCATGATGTGGTTTGTGAGTAGCTCTACGGATTTGGTATGACATTAGTATTACTGGTTTGATCATAGAAATTTGTACAATGCCCAAGAAGACATGACCGATGCACAACTCCATTCAAAAAAAATTAAATTTGCGCGGGCTTGGAAGGCAACACAGACGACGATGGAAAATCAAACTTTGATTCCCCTTTGTTTCCTTGGTTAGTCTTAGCCACCAGCTCACATGCACTCTATTTTGGATGGTTTGGTGCATAATATACCTTTTTATGTATGTATCTTGGTACGAGCTTGCAATTTTTACTATGCACTGTGTCATTTTTGCGTCAGGATAGCCGACTCCACAGATTTCCACATTGAACTTATTCTATGTTCTAAGACTATTCAACACACAAATAAAAAATATTTGTAATTAGAAGAGTTTCGTGAGACAAGCAATATGACCTACTGTATCTCCTCATGGTACTTATGTCAATTCACGAAGGAGGACTTTATATATTCATTTATGTATTAATTATTGATCATTCAATACAATCATAATAAACAACCATTATCCCTTGCTACATGTTGATGACTTGGATGGAGGCAAGATATAAACTCGTCATAATCCTAGATCTAAATTGATGAATAATCCATTGGAATTCAAATTGATGAACGGAATGCCTTACACATGTTTAAACTAATGTTTCTTGGTATTCCTTATGATATTGTGATCTATTTAAAAACATTCTAACCATTGAATACCAAATGTTGCATATGGTCAATTTTGGAAGATGTTACAATTCTGGAAGATACATATCCTAGAAATGATTTTTGGAATATGGGCTGGACCCGTTTGGTTCACCCGAAAGATGACTGAGAAGATGCATAAATAATTTTAATTGTTTATTTCTTAATTTTTTGAATACGGTGTGTATGTGTGTATATATACACACACATGTATGTGTGTATATATGTGTGTGTGTGTGTGTGTACACACGTGTGTATATACACATACATACACACATGTGTGTCTACACACACATATACACACATGTGTGTATATATACACACACGTATGTGTGCATATATACATACATGTCTATACACATGTGTATATATACACATAAGTGTATACACACACACATATATATGTGTGTGTATACACATACATGCATATATATACATGTGTATATATAAACATGTATGTGTATATATATGTATATATACATGTGTGTATATGTATATATACACACATATATACATATACACACACATATACACACATTTGTGTATATATACATATATACGCACATACACACACATACACACATTTAACACCTATCATGTCACGGATCTAACGAGATATTAAATTTGCTTTTGTAAAAATTGGAATTGGAATTTGAAGTTTCAATTCCATCTATTCGTGGGAAGATGCATAAGCCCATTTTGAGGTAAAATTGAAATTTCGAAATTCCAATTCTAATTTTTTTGAATGGACACAAACATGGAATTGACATCATCCGGAATTAAATAATGTCAATTCCAGTCAAATTCCAGCACCCAAATAGCCCTAAGATAAGTCATTAAGTATCTATGTTACCTAGTTAATTAAAACACAAATATGAAAAGGCGATTTTATCCCTCACAAAATAAATACAAACCAAAATTCAAGGAAGTTGCCTTAATCCGTACGGGGCGTAGTTCTCACCCACTTCACCGTGTTCAATGTGGTTTTTGTAAATCACGGAGTAAGAGAGAAAGGCTTTGGGACCCAACGCGTTTTGCATTCTATAGTTGCAATTTGGGTATTGGCGGCAAATGTGCTACTTCTCTTGTTTTTTCTTAAATAAAGATGGGTTCGAAGAAGGGCACTCAATCACAATGGACACTACAAATTAGGAAGAATCTATCATTATGCTTTCCCTTTACAAACACCCTTTCCCTTTACAAACACCCATGGCGGTCATGGTGGTTAGGGTGCCAATAATTTTCATGGTGGTGTGAATGAATGTTTTTAATAATGTTCATGAGCTCAAATAGTATCTCGGAGTATAGAGATAGTATATGATTTGAGTTTTAAAAATGAATATACTCTTTTAATGACATTATAAGATTGGGGAGTCTATAGATCTTGAGAGTTAAACTTCCAAACAAGATAGAATCTATGCTAGATAACTCTCAACTCCTACTTATTCATTGTTCTCTGTTCTTTTAGTTGATCATAGATTTTCTACTTGAATTTTGTTCAAATAATTTGTTATTCAAATTAAAGTTGATAAAGATTCAAAATTTAATGCTCTTGTTCAAAGACAACAAAACATGTTTGCCTATCTTCCTTTGGGTGTTTTTCACTTTCTTATGTTGCATCTTAAATGCTGTGAATTTGTTATTATTTTAGCTTTCTATTTCGTTTCCACTCTTCCATAATGTTTTTTCTTATCATTATATTCATGTCGAATATAATTGTTTGACATGTCTTTTTTGTCCAAGGATTTTTGTCCATGTGATTGCCTAGATTTTCTCTCAAATAACTTTTGATTTCAAAAATGGTGTTTTGACACTAGTGTGTATTAAATTTCCATTTATTCATACACTTGATGTCAATTTTGGAGGCATTGTCGTGTATTTTTCTTCAAGTTGAGGTGTCTCTCATGTACATCTTGAAGTTTAGGATTTAGTTCTTTGGTGGTCATGTAGACATGTCATTGTAGATGTAGGGTTAATGCCTGTCTTAGAAGAATCAAACATACTAGAGTGTTGAAATTGTTTAAGAGTAAGGCTTCATACTTGTTGAAGGGCTCTTCGTTCAATGACAAAGTCCATGATGTAGCACTTACATGGTGTCGAGTTCAAATCTTCTACAATACAAAGGAAATGCTTCATACTTAGTGTCTAGTACAATTACTTGTATATAATTGTTTTAATATTGCACTTCTTGATAAGATTTTGTATTGTCATTATACAATGGCATTATCAATAATATTTTATATTAGTGTCTAATTTGTATCATGGAATCCATATCACATGCCCATTTAAACTATTTTAGTGTTTTGCTCTACTATTTTTTTTTCTATATATATTATATAAGATTTGTCATGTTATTTAGTGCAACACCAAGTTGTTTATTATCATTATTGATGTATGTATTTATGTTCTCAGATTAATGACTTTAGAATGAATTTCAATTGATACAATTATTGATATTATTTCATTTAAGATTATATCACATTGGGTGTTTTATTGTGGTTCAACTATCTTGTATGAAGTAGGTACACATATAGGCGCTAAAATAATTCCTCTTATTGTCATATTAATTATTCACATTATCGACGACCATTAATTATCTATTATCATTAAATACACATTATTATTAATTGCTTAATCAAATACAATTTTAATTTTTAATTAAGATAAACGAATTGTCCATTTGAATAGATTTAAAAAATCTTGAATTATAATCTCATGTACTTTCCATTAATTGGCTCATTATTCATATTAATAGCTTCCTCGTCAATAAATTCATTAAATGAGTTTGTAAATTCATAATATCTTCTCACAAGTTACTCACTCTTCAAATTAATAACATCCTCATTGATTTTCCATTTAATGAATTAATAAATTCATTGCTATCTTCTCATAAATAAAAAATAAAAAATTTCCTTCTGTTAACTTAATTTTTTTATTGAATTTTCACCATTCTTTAATCTTTTAAAAATCTATCAATCCATCAATTTTTGTATATCATTAATCTTCTTACAAAATAATTTTATCATTTGTAAAATTTAAAAATTATTAATGTTATAATGTTGAGTTGAATATCCACACATTATCAAATTCTTGTGCAAAGTGCTTCAATACACTTAATTTGAGATTTTTGGTTGAGTTTGAAATTAGAATTAAGTTCAATAATTATATTCTTGTTTAAAATTTCAAATTTATATTGCATACAACACTTGATATTTTCTTGATTGTGTAGGCATATGTTTCATCACAATGTTTATTTACAGACTTATTTAGTTTGGGCAAATATATTGTTTGTATCTCCTCGTCTCACTCGATTTGAGTTGTGAGATGTATTTGTGATATCTATTAAAGTAAGGTTCAAATTAAAATCAATTTTAGTTTACATGTGAATAAATCAATAATGTGTATTTATTTTCTCATCTAATATCCAATTTTACATTTATTTCACTTCCAAAATTACTTATAACGAGGTAGTGTGATATTATTTGTATGTTAATTATGAAAACTAAATAACTAATTACTATCATGAAATTTATTTACATCTAAATATTATATATTTTCATTGCATTTGAAAACTAAAAAGATTGTTTGGATTGTATATTTTAACCAAATTATTTAATTTGATTTTGTTAATCTTTTGGAGAAAACAATTACTTTAAGTTAATTTAATAAAAATGTAAATAATTTTCTACAATGTGTAATTTAAAAAAAAAATTGAATAAAATATTTATTATTGTAAAAATTTTGTTCAAAATAAAGTATAAAAAATGAAGTAGGTGATAGAAGATAAAAAGAAAAGCAATTTTAGGGGTTACTTGAAAAACTTCTTTTGAAAAGAGTTCTATACGATTTGAAAGGAAATGTATGTGAAATTGTTTGGGCGTGGATTACGTAGCTTGTTTGGGAAAGATTTATTGTTCCATTCTTCTTTTCAAGGAAGGAATCTTCATTTTGGGAGTTCAATTGAAGAGCGATTTCCTTCTTTAATCATCTTTTGTAAATGCAATTTCTATTGTTGTCATGTTCAAAGTAGATCATTACATATGGCTTTCTTCATTTATAGGGGTTATTGAAGTATAATATTTATTATTAGACTTTGATATATATATATATATATATATATATATATATATATATATATCACAAGGCATAAAATAGAGCAAAAGTTTTGGAAACTTTTTCTTAGAAGCTTTTGTGTAAGGTGAAATGATTGTTGTTGTGAATTTTTAACATCAAATGGTGTATTTGAAATCTAAAATTTTGTTTATTTTAGAAAATAAAATTTAAAAGTTTCAAATGATGTTATTAATGGTGAATTTGAGAATTTTATCATTTTAAACTTATTCGAAAAAATTAAAATTTATAAATTAAACTATAATTATTTGTTTGAGTGTGCATCTGGTTTGGATGATACTGAAAATTGTTTATACAATCAAAACCATAAACACACTCAAACGATTTTTTATGGATTGTGGAAATCTGATAACACTGGTATAATGATTGTTTTTTTTTTTGTTTTTTTTTAAGAGAAAGAGACACATTTCTTGCGAGTCTCTCAATCTTTTGGATACAAAGATCATTAATTTCACCTTATCTTTCATGCCTTGACTTTTTGGTTAAAGGTTGACAAATTTTATTAGTAGAGTAGAACCATGTAATACTTATATGAAGTCTCCTATGAGAATTATTATAAGATAAAATGATTAGGGGTCCAAACATTTAAAATGAATTAATTAAAGAGCTTTAAACTAAACTTGTTTCAAAGGCCACAAGTGAATCATCGAAGATCAATAATACAAAACTACACCAGAGGCCCTAAGGGGATCATACAAGAAACATACTCCAAATTGACACTAGAGGCCCTAAGGGAATCACACGATAATAATGATGGCACTCTACACCCAACATGCATAGTACTACATATTCTACTTTTAAATGAAGTGTCGGGTACTAGATGTTGTTAATCCCTAAGTTTTGTTGATGATTAGTGACCTACACTTAGTCATTTACTTAGGCAGTTTTAGTTGGTTATCACTGTGGCTGAGCTAAACATTCAAGGTCGAGCAACATTGCCGAGCAAGTTTTAGGTGTGTGCATAAATGTTGTCACACTTCTATGAATCATTCCATTCAAGGTTGCTCAAGAATGAGGCCTCAAATATCGATCCATAGCTCTCTAGTCATGGATGTGTAAAAATATAAAATGAAGGC
>MU228371.1:3365593-3381642 GCA_018584345.1 Thuja plicata | reverse complement strand
CTTTCACTTTCACTATCTCTTCTAGATGTGTGTCTATGACTTGATTTTCTTATTCTCATAGAAGACTTAAATGCAGACTCTAAGTTTGGCAAGACACTATTATCAAAGTTATTCATCTCAAATGAAACCAGTCTACCAATTAAACTATCAAGAGTAATTGTATTGTTTGCTACTGCTCTCATTTCTTGAATGGCAGAAACTCTAATAGCATATACAGGCAGTAAGGTTCTTAAGATTTTACTTACCACTGTCTCCTCTTCAAGTGTAGCTCCAACTCCTCATATAGCATTGACTACTTCTTTTATTCTTGTGTTGTACTGTGTGATATTTTCTCCTTCTTTCATTCTGAGATCGTCAAATTTTCCTCTAAGGCTTTCTGCCTTGGCTCTCAGAACATTTGTATCACCTCCATGTACAAGCTTTAGTGTGTCCCACATATTCTTTGTAGTTTTGCAATCCTTGACATCTTCAAATCCAACATCAGAGAATGAGGAAGAAAGCTCTATAACCATACAGCTGTGTTCATGCTTCTCTCTCAATTGACCTACTACCAATACTCCTGTAGGCAACACATATTAAGTATCTAGGAATTGAGTAACATCATTACCAATACCTGATAAGTGGAGTCTTATCCTGCTTTGCCATGAAGCAAAGTTGTCTTTGTTCAACTTGGGCACATCTCGTCTGTTCGTCTTGTGATCTTAACTTAGGTCTTGAAACCTTCCTTTCTAAGCACACAAGCTCTGATACCAATTGTTAGTAATAGCTGAGAGGAGGGGGGTGAATCAGTGGCCTCAAAATTTTATCCTTCAAATATTTAACCACCAATCAAATAAACCTCAGATTATTAAGTCCCTACAAGATGCATGCCATGAAATACTTATAATAAATTAACTGTCTGTCGGTTTTCCTTGTCTGTCCTTATTCTCCTTGATTAACGATAAGCAGTATAACTATTTACTGAAACTCACTAAATAAGCAGAGTATACTGATCAACCCAGTGTTAACTATGTTAGATACAAAATAATAAATAAATGAATCATACACACATAACACATGAATTTTTAACCTGAAAACCCTGTTAAGGGAAAAACTAATGGGACCGGTACCCCAAATTTTCACTCTTCTAAAGTGAGCCCTGTTAGGAGCCAACCCTGGTAAAGGTTACAAAAACACTGTTAAGTGCAACCTTGTTAGAGGATTTTATACATAGAGGTTGTCACTGAGTATCGGGCATCTATTGCTACCATCCTTGAATCAGCCTCCTTCTTAGACTGTCAATAGGTATCGGGCAAGTCCAATGCTACTTTCATGAATCAACCTTTTTGGCACTCCTTGGGATGTACCTCAATATATAGAAGACTGTTAAGTCTTGCTTTGTTAAGAGATTTGATGCTTCAATGGTTAAACTAAAACACTATGACCTGTTTCTAATGCAACTTTGAATTGTAGATTTTCAGATCTGTTTAAGTACATTACCTCTCTGATCAATGTATCAATTCAATTCTTTGTGCTCCACACTTTCTGCTTTGTGATGTTGTGCTTCACTATTCGTCGGTGTCTGCAGAATTATTTAGCTCTCCTTTAGCTTGATTGATCAGGATTGTATGAAGTTATTCTTCATCAGTTTCTCTTCAGCATCCTCTTTCTATTCACTCCCCTCAATCCCATTCATAATTGAATTAAGCTTGTCTCTTATATAGACAAGATATTCATTGTTTCTTGTTTCTTGATTCTTGGCGTGAAAAATAATCCAACCAATTAGATTTAAAGCATAACTCCTGATTTATCTCATAGTTATCTTCTTGCCAATTGTACAAATATTATTTAAATCAATCACTTAACTCTGGTCGAATAAAACAAAGAAAACAACCAGTTAAGTCTATCTTTAGCTCTTGCCAGCTAGATATTTTGTCATTTTTTGAACTCTCTGTTCTGTTGGTCATCTCTGTAGTTAGTTATTAGTGACAACTGACAGTTCCTTTGGCGTGACTCCAGTTAGCTTCAGGATCTCCGTCTGTCTGGCATCATTAGATTTTTACTCGTCGGGCAACTCTGTTTTCAGCTCGTTGGGCATCCTTTGGTTTTGCTTCGTCGGGCAACACTGTCTTCTGCTTGTCAGGTATCATTGTGACTTTTCTTCTTTGCCTTTACTGATGGTGTGCACTCCGTCGGTGTTATCTGTCACTTAGTGAATACTTGACTTTTATGCATTGCTGAAAGCATAACCTTTGTTCCATTGATTCTCTGAAGTTTTTGGCATTATGTACATGACCGTTCAGATGATATCAAGTTGACATCAATGAAAATACAAACCATTAACTGATTTAATGCCTTGCATTATCTTCAACTTAACATTATGAAACATTCAATCAGTTACATGTCATCATTGGCTTGTATACCCGAATTATTCGCCATCTCTCATTTGTAGTGTTTTATTCTATTTTGTTTTTTATGTCTTCCACTAATGCCACCTTGCATTCTATAACAATGTACATGTCAAGTGTGTTATTAAATGGTGTTATGACATCTTAGGAATAAATAAGTGTAGTGTGAATTTATCTATGTCATTTTTGTACAAAGATGTCTAGTGTGATTGTTTAATTTATTGGGTGTACGCTCAAGTAATTATATTTATTATAATAGCCCTTATTGCAATTTTGGTTCAGCTATATTTTTTTGTTATAATGTTTGTGTTGTGTGTGAGTATGTGTTTCCTTATATGCTTGATATTTTTGTTTTCAAAATTATCATGTGGATTCTTATTTATGCCACTTTCTTGAAAAGAGGAAAATGTCTCTAAATTATGGAGCCTATACAATATTCCTTTCTAAGGCTCTCTTGTGATGTCTAGAGTGATGAGTTATTATTTGAGAGGTATGCTTAGCCTAATGAGGGTGATGTATGTAATAATAGATACTAGGATTATTTATTGTTTGTTGTGTCATTCAAAAATTATCTAGTGTTACAAGGATTAAGTTATTTATTATTTTTTGTGTCATTTTAAAAATTACAAGTAGATAATAAATGGAGGAATTTACATGAGCTTGATGTTGTTAACTATTCAATGAAGTAGCCAATTCCTTAATTTAACATTTAAGTTAATGTATAATGGAGGGAAGATGACAATTAGGTAATTAAGTATTTTGTTGAGGCAATTACCTTCATTAATATATTTTTAAATGACTTGTTTATTAAAAATGGGGAGAGAGAATATGCTGGGTGGAAATTAAATTAAATACTATTTAATTTGGATGATATTGAGTTAGAATAATCAATAAAACCTTATTTAATTAAAGTGAGTAGATTCCCACAATCCACGAGTAATCAAATTGTGTGAGTTTTTTTAGTATCAACATTTTGGATCACACTCTGTGATCCATCATCAAGATGATAGAGATCATAATGAAGAATTTCCTTATGCTCTCTACCATCCTGATGATTGATCACGGAGTGAGATCCAAATTCTTCCTTATGCTCTTTATCACCTTGATGATGAATCAGAGAGTGTGATCTAAAACATTGATGCTAAAAATACTTAGACAATCGAATCTAGAAGAAGGATACTGCTTATTTAAGTGGTTAGTAGTTAATTAAATAAATAAAATCATACTGTAGACATTAAAAATTGTCCTATTGCATGCGTGCAATAATTCTACTAATGCATATCTTAATTAATTAAATAATCTTTATTATTTAAATAATTTGTGTCATTCTTCCTAATTCAAATTTCAAATTCATATTTTCCCTCTAAATTTCAATAATCAAACAATTTTAATTAATTAATTAATTACTTAGTTTCTTTTCAATATTCTATCAAGATTCCCTAATTATTCTTCTAAAAATTATTTAAATAATTGTTATTATTTAATTAATCCATTTTCTTTACTTTAATTAAATAATTATATTATTTAATTAAAAATATATTCATCATTGTTATTATCACCATAATTAAGTGATAATTCCAATTACTTAACCACATCTTCTAAAATTGAATAAATTGCCAAATTATTTAATTTTCCACTTCCCCCATTCGAACTAATTCTTCTAAAATAAATAAAATGATTATTTTATTTATTCCTCTCATGTACAATTAAATATTTTTTTTGAATTTATTCAATGCTAATTATTTCTCCAATCCCACCTCTTTTAACTGTCAATGACTAACAATTCTTCTTTTCATTCAATTTAGTCTGACGAACCATTCAATTTAGTCTTCTCAGTCATGCAGTTAGTTCACTATTCAATTTTTCCATTCTACTCTCAATCAATTGAGTTAACTATCCAATCAGTTCTGTCATGCAACCACCTAACTATCAATTAGTCTTATCTTCTATTCAATCAAGATTAGTCTTCTATTCAATCAAATTCAGTTATCTGTCCAATCAACCCAGCCTTGATTGAAGTCCAAAATTCTATATAATTAGGATTAATTATCATAATTTTACAACCACAATTCTTGAATTCTCATGTTGTCATATTTGAGAAAATCTGAGAGCCAACGTTGCATTGACAAAGAGAGAAGCAAGGGAGATCTTATTGGTTTGAATGTTTGAATGTTTGCATTTTCATTATATTTATTTTATGATGCATTCAATTATGTTTATCTCTCTTGATTAGGTGTAGGATTGTAGTCAGATAGATCTCGGTGGTTAGATCTTACATTTCCTATTATAGGTTATAGGAATCCAAAATTTTATCCTTATGACACATAATTATTTAATTAATGAACTATCATGAAAGAATTAGTGAGACGACGTTGATATAATATTGCAAGGTACAATAATAGATCAAGTTTTGGCATCTAGAGTAATTTTGAGTGCCCATTTACCCATTACTATGTTCTTTATTTCACAAAATCTAGTATACAATGTGATATTGCTTTGATCTTCTCTAGGGTAAACGCTTTTTCTCATTTTCTTCCTCTCATTTCTATTAAGAAACAACTAGATTTGATTGTATCCATCTTCTATCAAGAGATTGTGTGAAGAATTATGGAAGTTAACTTATGCATGTTCTCATCTCACTCACTCAATTCTCCTTCCTATGATTCCCCATCCTTGAAATCTTAATCTTCCTAATTCTCATGAGCAATGAACTTATTAATTTGAGGGGATGTTTTAGGGAGTTTTTCTTCAATCTTATATGCTAGATGGGTTTATCTATCCCTAATGAAATGAGATAATTTAAAAAAAAACATTTTCTTTTAGTTTTATAGTTTCTACACTCTTCTCCCTAGGCAAAACATATTGTCTAAACATTTCTCCCTAGTAAAATTATGTTGTCTACACTTTTCCCCTAGACAAAACATATTGTCAACACTTTTATCAATTATTTTCATTTTATATTCTATACATTTTGCTACTTTAAAATTGTAGCTCACAAAGTAATGATATATGGATTTATAAAATCTACAATAAAAATGTTGAGTTCTACTTTAATAGATAGGCACAAGGATGATAATTTTGAATGCAACAAAATGTGTTTAGGTAAAGGTTTAGAGGGATCCTCAATTTCATGCAAATTATAACATAAACTTTAGAATCTCCCTTTAGAAATTCTTCTTCAGAATTCTATTATTTTCCTAAACAGGAATGATTTTGATCTAGAATGGATTGGTCCCTATATTACTCTAGTAGGTTATAGAGTCTAATCAACTTTAGGGCTTTGGAATTCAAAAAAATTGGGGTCAAGTTTGGAAGTTCATCTCTTCACAAAGAGGTTAGCCCTTGTTAACATTCAAGGATTGCTTAACATAAGACTTTCTTTGTCATCTTCATTAGAGAATTTTGTAATGAAGAAGTATTATAGGATATATTTGGCATGATATACTTCCCTCCATGAAGATGTGATCCATTTTTTATCACATCCATAACAGAAAAAGATTCACTTAGATTACGGTAGCTCAAGTGAAAGAGTTGACTCCTTCGTTAGGATTTCTTGGTGCAGTAATAATTTGATGTCCTTAAAATACCTTCTTCTTATTGATCCACCTTATTGGTTACCCTCTTGTCATATTCCTTTCAAGAGGAAATGCAAAAGGTCTTTTAGAGCCAATATTATCAATTGTCAATTTGTTGCTATTATGTAACATTTGAAATTCATTTACCCCCTATTCATCAGTATTTCTAAATTTGTCTTATTGATTTTTAAATATATATATCCTAGATTTGTTACTATTCCAAGAGAAATTATCTATAACAAATTCCACAAAAATACTTTTGAAATCTACTTCTACTTGTTGAGTAGGAGATGGTCATGACGTAGCAAGGATCAAATCTAACTAGGCTTCTTTCCTTATTCTTTCAAATTCATTCTCCTTGGTACTCCTTTTTAGGAATCCAAAAGGACTTCAGTTTCTAGATTGATAATTTTCAAAGTGATAACTTTGGCTTTGTTTATTAATATACTTTGAAGCTCTTATATACAAGTCGAGTCAAAATTAACTATGCCCTTGTTTAACATCAAACATTTTTTCTCTATTTCAAGGATAACATTTTGTAACTTGTTGATCACTTCCTTCCCTTTGTCTTGCTTTGCTACAAAGGTGAAATCCACCAAAAAGATATTTAGTAACTTTTAATTAGACTACCAGTTTTCCTTTAACCAAAAACTTATTTTAATTAGACTATAAAATTCTTATAATTTTTGGTTTTCCTTTTTGTTATATTTACACTTTTTTAAATTAATAAATATCTTATTTAGAAAGTAGCCATGCGCTTAATAAGTCAATGTATGAAGTAAATAACTTATTTTATTTAAATAAAAAATTGCTATCGACGTTTGTAAGGGTTGTTGTTGTTTATCTTTTGTTCTAAACTCTAAATGGTTTTGGGTTCCATTCAAAACATGTATTTACCTTAATCAAAAACTCATTTTATTTAAATAATTTTTCTGAAAATTATGAAAAAATAAATCTCAAATTAACAATAAAACAATACTATGCATTTTAGGAAATAAAAATAACATATACAATAATCGAAATAATTTATTTGAACCGTACAACTTTTGCATTATTGGTATAGTTATTTACTTTAGGATATGTAATGGCTCGTATAGTTTATTAATTTTAATACATAAAATAGTACAAATTTGTTAAATACATCTACTTAAAAATACTAAGAGAAATCAATCTATATATGCCTATCTTTATCTCTCCATGTCTTATAGATAGATATATTTAATAATAATCACATATTCGTAGAGTGCAATGAGCATGTTGAAGAGGTCTTTAAAGTCAATTGTCGAGTCACAAAGCATATGACATTATAAGCTCTACCAAAAATTCTACAAATGATAGGAATGGAATATTTGTATGCAATTGCATCACTATATTTTCATGAGATTTTGATGGTTAGGTCAATTCACATTTGATAGTTCCATGCATCTATTGCACAAAACCATCTGCAATATTGTCTATCCTCTCTTGACATACATTATATATTCAATTTTATAGTGCTAGCACTCTATTTTCCTATAATATAGAGAGATTACATTATTGGTAGATGAGAAAGTGTTTGATACGATTCCTTAATGTGGGTACAAGGCATTATCAATTTGGCACACTCATGTGTTGTGGAATACTTGCATTTGTATTATGGATACATTATGATGAGCCCCACTTACATTGTATCTTGATTGATGACACATAGTACACCACCTTAGAAACCAAACCTTATGAGTGCACACCTTAACTATGTGTCATGTACTAGCCATAGATATTGATTAACATGTTGGATAATTCCTATGGTTGGTGATTGGTCCAATATAGGGGAACCTCTCTTGTGTAGCCAAATCCATGATATTTTTTTGATGGAGATCATCAATATTGTGTGTCCTTCCTCATATTTAGATCCCATCTCTAGCATGCATATTTGATCACATAGTTTGACAAAGTTTATATGTTTTTAGAGGTCCTTATACTCATACCTTGGTGAATCCAATGATAAAAGTATGAGTTGCACTTTAATCACGACCTCAAAGTATTTACTAATTATGTTTTGTGAACTCTAAAACACTATTTACTTACTATTAACAATCATCTCACTTAAGTGGAGCCCCTCTTAACATTGGTTGATTGCCCCCTTTATCCTCTAACACAAAGCAAAATCACCTATTCTATTTTTTTTAGAAAACCACATTTTTATGAATTTATGATTTTTTTTTTCTAATTTAATTTGTTTAACACTACACCGCAAATTTGGACCAAGGATTTGACAAATGATTCAACAATCCAAAGGTTGTAGGACATTAGGAGAATCATGCGACTATTGGATTCATTTCACCACATACTACACAAGCAACATATGCAACACCTCCACTACCAACCTCTGTCTGCTCTGTGAAAAGGAGTTTGTTGGCTAGGTTGTTGAGGAAGATGATCCCCGGGAACTCTTCAAATTCCTTCAGGAAGAGTGGGCAGACATTCTACTGTCTAAGCGCTTGTGGAAAGGAAACTGGCTGTGTTTATGGTTTTCTCTGTGGACTTCTATGCTAGCCCTTTGGGCTATTTTTGTTTTTTATGTAATAGCCTTCATGCTAAGACTGTGATGGTGGTTTTTATCCCTGTGTGGCATGATATGAACAATTACTTTTATATTTCATACTTTATTTTGAAGTCTTCTAATTTTGGGTTTCTGGATTAGTGGTGGTGGTGCTCTGTTTTCCTTAAAATTGGTTTTGATAGGGGTAGGCTTCTTTTCTGCTCTATTACAATTAGCGCTCTAGATATGGTTAATAAGTTTTTAATGCATATCTAGTGTGTTGTATTTTGTACCACGGGCCAACACCCTCTTGCTGTTGCTTTCTATCAAAAACATATACAACACTAAAACAAGTTAATGCGAGGTGCTTATGCCCTCATAAAAGATGTTGATGCACTACCTATTATTGTCTTCCCATGATTAAGATATCGATATCACCAACTAGTCGTATGAACAATGAATGCAAAATGAAATGGACATATGACCAAGATCTTTTTAATTGTCTTGCATCTTTTCTAAGAATTATCAATAGTTAATTTGGTAACTAAACCCTATCATCTCATGGAGGGAATACCTTCAACATTATGATTACATTCTATAAGAATGATTACCAAAACAAGAAAGCAATTCTTTCGGTAAGAAGAATATATGATGTGTGGTTCACTACCATTAAACAAGCCATCATTTAAAAAATAACTTAGCTGAAATGAGGTGCTATTTTTTTATACTACTTGAGATATTCTTGATATAATGGTATTTTCCTAAGTCCATATTGAAACATTTAATAATAGATTTATCCAGAGTGGTGCAACTTTCTTGTAGAAAATATTCAATCAAATGATGTATAGGCCACTTTACACATTTAGATTTGTATGCCACTTTGATGAATGAATTCTAAGAATTTTGAATGAAACTGATGATCATATTTTCTCATTAGTATACAAAGGAAACAGTTTTTGAACCGTCGGTAATATGATCACCGAAAGACAGGTTTATAGTGCAACCTGACACAACAGTTCACAGAGGTCACCGAAAATGTTAAGTGCAAGAGAACACTGAAACCAGTCTTCATCGACAGACAAGTTCACAGAGGAACCTGACAAACAAGTTCACAGTGAACACCGAGGAAAGACTACAGAGCAACCCGAGCACCAGTCTACCAAGAGACAACTTTAATTCTGAGAAATGTGGATCTGAGTTACACGTCAGATAAAACACTTAAGTTTTATATTTATCTTTAATGCTTATCTTTAAAACCATTTCTTGAGGGAAAAGTAAAGCAAATGTAATTGTTTTAATCAGTCTAACTGATTGAAAACATGCAAACTAGGAGATCAAGGTCAAGTTGTAAACCTTTGATCATAGGGTTTTCATAGTTAAGCGTGAAACCTATCTAGGTCAATTTATTCTATAAATAGATGTAGAAATCAATCAGATATTGATGATTGTAGCCACAATAGACATCTATAGATCAGATACAGAGTTTCATGCAGAAGGACAAAAAAAGATGAAATCAGTTATAAAGAACAAGATTCAAGGCTACCGAGCAGAACAAAGGTTTTAATCAGTAACTATAGGTGATACATCATATTGTAAAATTTAAAGGATATGTACTTAGCAATTCAAGATTACATATAATCAGGTCAATAAGTATTTTTGACTGCATTCTAACAAGTGTAGGAAATAGAAGAAATCATTTAAGAAGGTGGATTTAAAGATCCTTTTGTAAATCTCTTAACCAAGTGCACACTTAACAGTGTTGCTAAATCTCTTAACAGAGTAGATCTTAACCAGTCTAAACATGTTAATCCTAACAGGGTAAGATCATCAGAAGTGATCAAACTTGTAGCCTTAACTAACACCTTCAATTCTGCAGATAGTGAAGCTTTGTGGGTTTCATCCCCATAGCAATTTTTACCTTCTAACAGGGGTTTTCTGTGTTACCAATTCTTGTGTCATGTGTCATTACATTTCATGAATCTTTCTATGAATGTTTACATGCAATTAAGTTTATGATTTGATATTACATGCACAAAGATAGAATAGCATCTATGGTCGGTAATGCAAGGAATTGATTACTAAAGGATTAAGGATTAATTGATAAAAGTCTTAAGGGTACTGATTCACCCCTCCCCTCTTAGTACACACCATTCCATTATTCCGACAATTGGTATCAGAGCTAGATCTCTTATTTGGAAAAGTTTAAATCACTTGAGATAAAAGATCATACAATTGAAAGGGACAAGCTAGATAATAATATTGAGAATCAAAACTTGTAGATACAGATCTTCTATGAGAAATACAAAGAAGCTAGAATCAAGATGAGAGAGCTACTGGATGAAAGAAAAGCTATGGAATCTCACTGTAATGAAACAAACTATCATGAAGAAGAGATACCTAATTTGTTTGAGTCATCAGGACCTACATCTAGAAATACTTCAGACACATTAGAAGGAAGCATTACAAGTCTGAATGAAATCAATCAACATTTGACAGAGCAAGTAAAGGTACTGCAGATCGATCAAGAGACATAGATGGTAAGGATGATTGATGTTATGAATAATTCTAGACAAGCTTAACAAGAAAGAACATTAACTATTGATGACAGGAGGAAGATCACTAAAAAGCTACAATAGAAAGAAACTGAAATACAAATACTTACTGAACATCATCATGAGATCACCAATCAAATAGCTCTTATGAGTTAGGAGGCAAACTGAGTGAACATAGAACTCAATGGGAAATTGGAAGCTATTGGTGAGCTAAGAGAAGAAAATGAAAGACTGAAGCATGAAGTAAGAATTCAGCAACAACATAATGATATGATCAAGAAAGATGAAGAGAGCACAAAAAGAATGGATCATTTTCTGGATGGACAAAGAAGAGTCAACAAGAATACCGGTCTAGGGTATACCGAGCAAGGAGAATCGTCATACCAAGATGATAAAAAATATGTCTACACAAATCCAAAACCAAGGAAGCAATCATGCAATCACTGTGGAAAACTAGGCCACACATCAAATATTTGCAGGAGCAAAGCTAAAGGTATTCCTAAATCCACATCTACATTCATAGGAAATTTTTATAATTGTAACAAGAAAGGACACAAAGCACATGAATGCAGATCTAAGGTGAAACAACCAAAGAAGGAAACCTACATGGAAAAATATTGTTCTACTTGCAAATGCATGGGCACACATCTCTTGAATGCAGGAAGAAGATAAAGCAAGTATGGAAACCTAAAGAACAAGAAAATTCTCATCAACCGAGAAGAGTCGATAACTCATATGTCTGGGATTATAACACATGGACAAACTACACAGCATGTGGTAGATATGGACACATAGCTGCAAAATAAATGAGAAAATGGATGAGAAGGTCTCGAAGGTGGACTAACCTCAGAATGTCATTCTTACATTGTCATAGGGTCGGTCATCTAAGCAAGGACTGTAGAGACCGAGTGACAGAGACAAGCACTTTTTCCAATGACAATACCATTGAAGACACCAGGAAGATGAGAAACAAAATGTGGAGGAAAGCTACAAACACAGATAATGTTGGACCAAGAAATACAATTGGTGACACCTTATCTAATGGATCTAGTGATAACACCATCCCCACCTAAGCAGAACATGTAAGTATGGAACTGCACTATACCAAGTTATATTTTATATTAGTTCCATTATACATTGATAAAATGCCAAACTAGCATGAATAAATATGCACTATGGTATTACTTGTTATGAATTTGTGAATACAATCACGTCAGTCAATACATACAAAGAATCATCGGCATACATATAAAAGTTAAGTTGTTAATGTAAACTAAGCATCATCAGTAATCATGTAAAAAGACAATGAAGTCTTCACTCCATACCGAGCACCGTCGGTGAACATGTGAAACATCAATTGAATTGATACTTACCCTCGACCATCACATTCTCATCGAGAATGAAGTTAGTATGTTCCTTGAGCGACTCCATCTTCGAACACTGAGAAGTGGGTAACGCATTTATTGCACCACTTAGGGCATCTTCTATAAAAGGGCGATGAAAAAGCTCATTCATTTACAAAGAAATTAACAACAAAGAGCATAGCAAGATAGAGTGAAGAACAACGAATAGATTGCAGAGTGACTCACAAGCATATTCACGGTATTCAGACATATTCACAACATCTACAATAGATCAAGTGAGTAATTAAGACTCACTGAGCTCACAGTTTATTTATGTGAAAATCCCTAATTTCTAGAAACAATGGAAACCACATCTCGCATTTCCAAGATCAAGAATGCCAAAGATAAAAAGGCTAATTTGATCAATAACTCTACATGTGAAGAACCTAAGTACAAATTATGTCCTGAGGTTGCTTCGCAACCTGACAATGCTAGTGCATTCTCAAGCATACCGCATAGGGTTTTTCTAGTTGAGGATGTCTAAGCCTATATCCACTATAAGGTTGCAGAGATCGGAGATCTCAAAGTGGGGGAAGCTTACAAGAAGCTTTGCACAAATAGAAACATCAAAGAAAAACATAAACACATTGAGGTGAAAGGGATAACAAACGCCCTAATGTTTTTGAAGGAATTCAAGGCCAAGTGGATCCAAATAGTTCTTATTCGGGTACATGACCGAAAGATGTGGCTGGACGAGCCAAAATAGATCACTAAGGATGTAATACACGCAGTGAATGGTTATCCAGTAACCGACAAAGAAAAAGAACTCAAACATCCTCCTCGCCTCGACATAGAAAAGATGACAGGTGTAGTATGGGATGGCAGAGGTTTAAAGGTAAAATCCATCACCAATCCAGAACTGAATTTTGATGCATGTGTATTGGGATACAAGGTATTCCAAGCCAACAGACTAAACAACATTGTATGCAGAGTAGTTGACACTGCACATAAGATTGTAAAGACGGGTCTACAACTCGATCTATCTAAGCTTCTATTGAAGCAACTAAAGGAGAACATGAGGACCATTAGATCAACAAAATCTAATTCATGTAAGTTTAGTTCACTCCTCATGTGTATATTCTTCTACTTTCAAGACTTTGTCCCCTCTGTCGGTAATGTCAATTGGGACACTACTCGACCAGTAACAATTCAAATTAGTGAATTCATTAAGTCACTAGGGGACAAATTTACATCAGTCATGGATGAATATTTTACTGTATTCAAGGACAAAATATAGAAAAGGATGAGGATACTAGAACAACTGGTGGATCAATATAAATATGATATTTGTTTCATGGTGGACATCGATACAACTTTGATCAAGCCAGCTGTACCGAGGACAACATGGTTAACACCACTTGACTATGAGATAAATATAGATCAGGCCACAAATGCTATTGAAGCATTATTGAATGAACCACTAGACAAATCATTACCAAGATTTGGCACCTATGAAGAGGCTAAAGCCAGAATCAAAACAAGCTTAGTTGTTAAAAAGATAGACATAAAGAAGACCAAAATGGTGAAAACACTTGAAAATAAGCCATTGATAAATGATGAAGAAAAAAAACAACAAGAAGTCATCGAGGGACAGTCACTCGCCAGTGAAGGTGAACAAGTGAGTGAATTCAAGTCAACTGAGTCTGATGCAACGCCCCCAAATAAATCAAGGACAATTTTTGCATCAAGAACAAGGAGTCAAACTAAAAAAGTAGACTCACGACCAGTTAAGAAAGGACAAGTGAGGACTTATAAAAGAAAGCCTCAAACTGGGCAAACATCAGAACCAAAGAGGAGAAGGAGATTAATCTGAAGCAAGGAAGATAAGGAAGACACTAAACAAGATGAACAACCTGAAAAGCACAAAGTTCCTACGATAATTAATGAGATTGTTGCATCAATAGTCAAGACAGGTAGCATATCAAATGCTAAAATAAGGCAATGGCTAACCTTATCTCCCTAGGATCAGAAAAATATTGAAGAAGCCATCATCCAGGCAATGATTATATTCAAATATATATACCTGTAAAGTTTGATAAGATGATGCCACAAGAAATTAATGGCAGGTTATCAGCAAGGTGGACATATGCACTGAAAACTGAAAAAAGAGATAAGGGAAAGATCCCTAGTTTCAATTATGCCACCCGAATCAAAGATGGAAGAAATTGATGAAATGATGAAGATGCATTCAAAGAAGTTCTCAGCAAAATTGATAGCCTACAAAGTACTACAGGGAAGCTTAATAGAACTTGACAAAGAAAGTGATGATATTTGGAAAGGAATACTCAATCCACCTAAAGAGGATACAAGCCCTAAGCAAGTAATAGCCCTTATCGAGACACATCACAATAAAGAGAAACAGACCACACCGAGCCCTGAACACATCTTCATAAATGACACTGAGGACATCAATCACAACACAGGGAAGCAAGGCCATGGATGATCTACCTCAGATTTTGTAGTCATTAGGAAACACAATAGATGTCACAATCCAAGATGTGACAATAATAGATATCACTGGAAGTGATCCTGCCAATGAAGTAAAGGCAGATTAAGATGTCACCTTTATCACCGAGAAAACCAAGGAACAAGACACAACAACGGATGTTGCACAAATAAATATACCAGGTAACATACCATTATTGATACAAGCTATCAATATAATGACAGAAACAAAAGATACAACACCTGAGCATGATGCAAGCATACCCAAGGATAAGGGTGAAGAGGAGTAGAAAAACACAACAGATGAACAAAAAGTAACAGATGGAGAGCAGGGTATGTGCAAGATCATGAGGGGCCAAAAAGTGGCGATGTGAAAAAAATCCACTTTTCACTCGTCCAAAAGTGCATGAAAGTGCTTGTTGACTTTTTAGTAGGTCTGGGTGTCAGTACACCTGGGCAAACCTGACACCAAAGCACAAGCCTAATCGGGTACCTAATTTTTTTAGGTACCCAAAAATATTGGGTACCCAAAACCTGTGGCATAAATCAAAATCCGCGAGCCATTTTCCTCATTTCTACATATCCGACATCAGTAATAATATATTGCTGCCTGCGGCTGCGTTCAACATTTTCATTGTGAAAATGTGAAAACCCTAAATTTAATTACATTTTTTCATTACTAATTCTTTAGATAATAAAAGGATATGTTTTTAGTCTTGCTTTCATTGTACAACACGTCTCAATAAAATTAATTAAATTAAACATTCTCTGAAAAATTTCCCAGGACTCAATATTGCCTGTAATTAGGATGAAACATTATTTTTTTAGGACTTGACAAGAAAACAACAACACCGCTAAGCAGGGCACTTGGAACCCTTTTGTTTCTGCCAAAGCTTTCAAAATTAGGTTCTTCATTCTTTCTTTTTTTTCCAATATGAAATTGCCATCACAGAGTGGTGTGTTTTGAGGATTGCAGGAAAAACAATTGTTGGTAGCCATGACTCCTAGTTTGAATCCATGGGCAGAAGAATTTGTTCCCCCTCCACAATACCCTCTGATTTGGTTTTCAATTTCAAATTTCACTAATTATAGGTCTTATAATTTCAAATTGCTTGCTAAAATTTTAATTTTTCTAAAAGCTTTGCATAAACAAATCTGTTTTCGAT
>MU228371.1:3337353-3361935 GCA_018584345.1 Thuja plicata | reverse complement strand
ACCGCTAGGAAGTCACCATGACCCCTTTTAACACATTAGAACACTCAAGTGTGTCCTAAGGGGGCATACGACCCCTTGGGACCCACTTGAGTGTTGAAATGTGTCAAAAGGGGTCACGGGGACTTCCTAGGAGTCCTAGTATGTCTTATCACACACTAGGACCCCTAGGAAGACACCATGAACCCTTTTGACACATTAGAACACTCAAGTGTGTCTAAGGGGTCATACGACCCCTTGGGACACACTTGAGTGATCTAATATGTCGTGAGGGGTCATGGGGACTTCTTGTTAGATTTGAGAAAAAAAAATCCACCCAAGAACACCTGCATGCAAGACTATCACAAACTAGAAGCAAAGACAGAAGAGAGAAGAGAAACTATGGCGGCCAAAAGGTCAGAGACATCGAATCCATGTTGAAAGAAAAAAGCTTCTATATTATCAACAATAGAATACAATACTAATCTCCCTTAATGAAAACTAAGAGGTGAATCCTTATAAAAGGAATCACGAAACCCTAAGGTTAGCTAAAGAAAACTAGAGTGAATAGGTGAGTTAGTAATTAGATCATAATGATTTAATTAATAACCCGATAGACTATTACTCTTACACCCCCCCTTAAGATAAGCTTAGGGAGAAGCAAAACCTAGGAAACTACTGTAGAAAGCAGGAAAGATGGGTCCCGGCAACAAGGCCTGATTAGGTACCCAAAAACAAGAAATAAAATAGATGAAGGAAACTAAGCCTTCAATCTAGGGAAAGTCCCAAAGAGAGGAACAAGAATGAGCAAGAAGCATCTCCGAAGCATGGAACTGTAAACTCTATCAAAAGAGACTGCTGGAACCCCCACTGAAGTGCATGACCAGGTATAGAAGACAATGTCTGAAGAGCTGATCAATTGAACCAGGAAGCAATAGAACCAACAGGTGAACCCCCCACATAATGCTGAACTGGGAGAGGTGACAGGAACACTGAAATGAAATGCCAGAAACATCTGCAAAATGAAGAACCAGGAACACCAACAGTGCAATAGAAGTACAAACATAGGATAAAGGGCAGTGTCACCGACACACAACATGGGCTAATGTCATGGAAGGTATGCTCACTTGACAAAGGTGGATGCGCCTAAAATGGTATAATCATCATAACCCCCTATGGTACTTTATAACAGAGTGCGAGTACAAAAACCATACAAGGTGTGCAAGATCCCAGAAATGCAGAAGTAGGCACTTTATCTCAGTGCGTTTATAGAAAAAAGATGTAACAGTGGAGAAGCATACAAGCTTAGAAGTCAGAAAGAAGAGTGAGCTAGAAGTACAGTAGAAGAGATCCCAGGACCTGTAGAACCCAAGCAATCCACCAGAGTGAAAAAATTGCCAAACTCAGAGGAGAGAGAACCTAGAGAAGAATCTGGAAAAAATACCCCTGCAACTGAATAGTTCACTGAACCAGCTTTTTGACGATATCTGGTTTGCCAAAAATGGAGTCCAGATGAGCCATATATGACCCTAGGAAGGCAAAAATAAACATCGGACTTCAACAGAAAAAAATGCTATCAAAAAAGTATAACCCAAAACCCTAACTACCATCATTGGAAAGTGCTCAGAAAGAGCTTTCCGACGATATATGGAAGTCAGAAAAAGACCCCCGGATGCTCAAGATAGAGCGAAAACAGTCCCGGGGGGTTAGAAAGGCCTCAAAATTCAGGTTTTAAGCCCCTGGGGCTAAAAAAATTTGGGCCCCCGGGCGCATGGCGTGCGTAGGGGGCTTAAACAAGGCCCACGGTCACCCATGTGACCGGCTGCATAAGAGGTTAAGCCCGCGGGGGCTAGCAAAACGCCGCCACGGGCGGAGCGGTGCTGGGGTGGACAACGCCGGGAGGAGCGGGTAGAGGTCGACAGGGCCGCACGGTGGCAGTGATGGGTGGGCCGCAGGGGCGGCGGGGCCAGAGGGGCCGTAGGCCAGCGGAGCGGCGGTGGGCGGTCGGGGGCATGAGGAAGGCGGAGCCCACAGAGCAAAGGGAGGCGCCGCCGGCGGTGGTCGAGCCCCGGTGGAGCGGTGGCGGCCCGACGGTGGCGCCTTTTTAAAATCCACTGCGTGCATTTTTAAAATGCTAAAAAGCAATTTTTTTCAATTTTTTTCAATTTTTGCATCGAAAACCGTGCCTGTATGGCCCTGGAAGGCCAAAAAATTTCTCCCCGAGGCTCCGGTGTCAAAATCGGATGTGCCTTATATGGATTCTGGGGTTTTTGGGCTTTCTGGACGCAACCGTGAGGTCAGTTTTGGTCCAAAGTGCCCCAAAAAACAAAGACCCCCCAGAACCAAATAAAAATACCAGAAAAGACTAGTGTTTCTACAAACCCTTGCTTGCTTCAACAAAGAACGAACAACCAGCTACAGGATGGCTCTGATACCATGTTAGATTTGAGAAAAACAAATCCACCCAAGAACACCTGCATGCAAGACTATCACAAACTAGAAGCAAAGACAGAAGAGAGAAGAGAAACTATGGAGGCCAAAAGGCCAGAGACATCGAATCCATGTTGAAAGAAAAAAGCTTCTATATTATCAACAATAGAATACAATACTAATCTCCCTTAATGAAAACTAAGAGGTGAATCCTTATAAAAGAAATCACGAAACCCTAAAAGGGAAACCCTAAGGTTAGCTAAAGCAAACTAGAGTGAATAGGTGAGTTAGTAATTAGATCATAATGATTTAATTAATAACCCGATAGACTATTACTCCAACACTTCTTAGGGGTCCTAGTATGCCTTATCACGCACTAGGACCCCTAAGAAGTCACCATGACCCCTTTTGACACATTAGAACACTCAAGTGTGTCCTAAGGGGTCATACGACCCCTTGGGACACACTTGAGTGTTCTAATGTGTCAAAAGGGGTCATGGAGACTTCCTAGGGGTCCTAACGTGTGATGAGGCATCCTAAGACTCCTAGGAAGTCACTATGGCCCCTTTCGACACATTGGAACACTCAAGTGTCTCCCAAGGGGTCGTAAGATCCCTTAGGACACACTTGAGAGTTCTAATGTGTCGAAAGGGGTCATGGGGACTTCATAGGGGTCCTAACGTGTGATAAGGTGTACTAGGACCCCTTAGGTCCCTCTGTGACCCCTGAGAATACATTGGAACACTCAATTGTGTCCTCGGAGGTTACAGAGTGACCTAAGGGGTCCTAGTACACCTTTTTATGTGTTAGGACCCCTAGGAAGTCCCTATGACCCTTTTTGACACATTTCAACACTAAAGTGTGTCTCAAGGGGTCGTACGACCCCTTGGAACACAATTGAGCGTAGAAATGTGTTGCCGGGGCTACAAAGGGACCTAAGGGGTCCTAGTACACTTTCTCAAGCGTTAGGACCCCTAGGAACTCTCTATGACCCCTTATACTTGTGTAATTAACCTATATATTAATATGTCCTATATAATATATATATTATATATACTATACTTGATTTTATTATATATACAACAATATTTTATATATAATATATAATACATATCATATTGAATATATATATATTTTATATTATAATATAAAATATATTTTACATACAATTTAAATATGAAGATATCATGTGATATATTGTTAAATACATATTAATATATATAATACATATAATACATATAGAATAATATATAATATATGATTTATAATGTAACATTTAATATTAATATATATTATATAATATTTAATGTAAAATGTATGTTATATAATATTTAAAATATAATCTAATATATATATATACATATATAAAATCTATAATATTTATAATATATAATATAATATATAATCTATTATATAATATATAATCTAATCTAATATATAATATACAATCTAATATTATATATCTAATATATAATATCAAAAAATGAGAGGGAGAAAGGGGTTGAAAACAAATTTAGAGGGAGAAAGGGGAGGGAAACTTCAAAATTCAAAATTCTGCTGGGATTTTTGGGTACTTAAAAATATTGGGTACCCGATTAGGCTCGGTATTGCTTTGTGCACCAAACCTACTTGGTCAACTCTTCAAATGTCCCAAAAACATGTTTTTCCCCTGTTTCTTTGAGTTTCAGACTTCGACCATGTAGCTGATGACTTTTTCTTCACCCAAAATTGAAGAAACGAAAAAGGGTATTTTAAGGAGATTATCAGCTTTCTATCGATATAATTGCTGTCAAATTTCAAATTCGGTAAGTAATTATTAGTTATTTTCTAATTGAGCTACCTCTAAAGTGCTGATTTACATACTGATTGAAAAATGACTATGACTTTCAGACGGTATAACATTTTTGAAATCCAAAAAATGCGTCACATTCTATGCTTTGCCTACTATAAGGGAATTTTTTTTTTTTGAATTTGGTAAAGTTTTCAATGAGTTAGGTGGTCAGACACGAGAGTTTTTTAATTCTGAAAATGTTGTAGCAGAAAATTCATAATTAATTATTTTTTTAGAATAAAATTGCACAAAAATATGCGTCACATCCGGGCATGAGTCTACTATGTATATCTAAAATCTTATAAAAAAATATTATCATTTGATCATGATTAAGGTGGTCAGACATATAGCTACTTCTTATTTTTTTCCTGAAATTTTTGTAATACTGCATTGAAATCTATACTTTTCACCAATTATATTAATCTTTTTTCAGAAAAGGCCTAGTATTTTAGAAACTACATTCAATTTCCTACATATTCTATTCTTACAACTTTTTGGTATTAGGTTGACAGCTAGTTCAAATTTTCACGTCAAATTGACTAACCCTGATTTGCTGATTTTTCATTGCCACTTAAGGGCATAGTTTGGCCCCTCATGATCTTGAACATACCCATCAGAAAGATACAAGTGAAGAAAAAGGTGACACCACTCCAAAGGATACCAAAGGGAAAGCTGTAGATAAAGCTAAGGTTGATGTGGAGACATCTACAACCAACCGACAGGTGAATACTAAGTAATAGGTAAAAGGCACAACACCTCCAAGGCCTTCACCAAGTACATCAGACCAAGCAAAATTTTTTGTTATGGTACTACATACAACTTCCTCCACCACAATTGCAGAGAAGAAGAAGAAGAAGAGCAAAGCTCCAGTTACATTGGATGAAATCATTGAAATACCAGGCTGTGATCCTAGGACATTGGATCCAGAGTCACTTACAAAGTATGCAAAACTTTGTAAAAGGAAAGCTATACAAGATAAGCTCAAAAAGGAGACCAAGGACACATAGGTACTATAAACTACAAAGGATATACTATTGCAAATTGTACCTGATACTGACATTGATCAAGATGCACCTATTCTTGATCAATTAGCAGTTCTTACCGAAGCCATCACATCACATAATGTAGATGCAGAGAAGGCAATAGAAGAATGTGCAGAGCAGAAGTACCAATACAAGCTAACAAAGAAAATCAACCAAGAAGTGGCAGAGAACAAGGTAAAGCTATCTAAACTGTTCAATACATTGGAACCAATTATTTCAAAAGTTATAACCTTAGTTAAAAAGTTATACACCATAGAGAAATTCACTAAGGATAGTAGTGAAAAGATTGCAAAGATAGATGTAGATCTTAATGCTAGTGCACAAGGTCTTACAACCAATGACAATGCATTCAAGTTGCATTATGACAAGATTATGGAAGCAAAAAGGTTGAGACTTGAGATTCAAGAGGCAGAATCCAAATTCAGAGATAAGGTAACCGAGTCCAGGCTCTACTACTACTAAATCTCACATTACTGCAATAACATACAACTTCGGCAAGAACATTGATTGTGACCCTCAAGATGTTTGTTACAGAAAGCATATATGATATGCATGCAAGAATCACCTTGGAAATCATGACCCTTGAGCACCTTAAAGAACAATGGGAAAAAAAATAGAGGACATTCAAATATCCCATTCCCACATTTTTGACAAATTGTAAGTCTTACACCTTGGTCATTATTATAAAAAAGGGGGAATTGATATGATAAAAGGGGAAATGATTTGGTGTGATAAGGTGAAAGGGGGAAATGATGAAAGGGGGAAATGTATGTATAAAGGCAAATGTATATACATGTACATATACTATACTGAGGCATGCACATAGGGGGAGTCATATTGACAAGGTAAACACATGGTGTATATACTAAACATTTTAATTTTGCACATATCAATTTTTGATACTAATACCAAAGGGGTGATTGATGATCATATTTTTTCATTAGAATACAAAGGAAACAATTTTTGAACCGTCGGTAACATGATCATCAAAAGACAGGTTTATCTAGTGCAACCTGACACAACAATTCACAGAGGTCACCAAAAATGTTAAGTGCAAGAGAACACTGAAACTAGTCTTTACCGACAGATAAGTTCACAGAGGAACCCGACAGACACATTGATAGTGAACACCGAGGAAAGACTACAGAGAAACCCGAGCACTAGTCTACTGAGAGACAACTTTAATTCTGAGAAATGTGGATCTGAGTTACACGTTAGATAAAACACTTAAGTTTTATATTTAGCTTTAATGCTTATCTTTAAAACCATTTCTTGAGGGACAAGTAAAGCAAACGTAATTGTTTTAATCAGTCTAACTGGTTGAAAACATGCAAACTAGGAGATCAAGGTCAAGTTGTAAACCTTTGATCATAGAGTTTTCATAGTTAAGCGTGAAACCTATCTAGGTTAATTCATTGTATAAATAGATGTAGAAATCAATCAGACATTGGTGATTGTAGTCACAACAGACATCTATGGATCATATACAGAGTTTCATGTAGAAGGACAACAAAAGATAAAATCAGTTATAAAGAACAAGATTCAAGGCTACCAAGCAGAACAAAGGTATTAATTAATCATTATAGGTGATACATCATATTGTAAACTTTAAAGGATCTGTACTCAACAATTCAAGATTGGTCAATAAGTATTTTTGACTGCATTCTAACAAGTGTAGCAAATGGAAGAAATCCTTTAAGAAGGTGGATTTAACAATCCTTTTGTAAATCTCTTAACCGAGTGCACACTTAACAGTGTTGCTAAATCTCTCAATAGAGTAGACCTTAACCAGTCTAAACATGTTACTCCTAACATGGTAAGATCATCATAAGTGATCAAACTTGTAGCCTTAACCGACACCTTCCATTCTGCATATAGTGAAGCTTTGTGAGTTTCATCCCCACCACAGTTTTTACCTTCTAACTGGGGTTTTCTGTGTTACCAATTATTGTGTCATGTGTCATTACATTTCATGAATGTTTATATGCAATTAAGTTTATGATTTGATATTACATGCACAAAGATAGAATAACATCTATGGTCGGTAATGCAAGGAATTGATTACTAAAGGATTAAGGGTTAATTGATAAATTTTTTAAAGGTACTGATTCACCCCTCCCCTCTCATTACACACCATTCCATTATTCTAACAGAAACAACAAGACACATGAAAGAAAATGTGAGATTCTTCTATCTACTCCACATAAATAGATCTTTAAAATTGACACATAAATAGAACTTAAAAACCATAGAATTAAAATCAACCACTAGTTCAAATCTTCATCAAGTTGAACATAGAGTAACTAAGACAAAAATAATGAACATATTGAGATTTTGAAAAACAAGGTACTTTGATAAGGCAAAAGAAGAAAAACAAGGTACTTTGGTAAGGCAAAAGAATACAATGCTAGTGTTGCAAAATCCCCTTGCATGCCTATATAATGACCTATAATGACAAAAAGCAAGTGGTAAATGCTCCCTAGTCTATCACATAATGAAAACAAAACATTGATATGGAGCCAACAAAAGAGATAAGATTGTTTCTACATCCTTACACATTTAAGAAGCTTTCTCATCCGTTTATGGGCAAAATCAGATTGCTCCCTCTTATCAAAATGCAGTCCATGCAATAGAAATATCTATATTAGTAATTAGCGTACAAATATGTAAAAGGGTTTTCATTCCCTTAAAAAAATTACATACAAACCTTAATTCACTTGTCTTAATCAGTAAAGAGGCGCGCATGTCTCCACCGACTACACTTTTATTCTGTTTACTTTCGTAAATCGCGGACAGGAGGACAAGGCATGGGACCCAACCTTCGCATGTGCTAGTCCTTTTCTCATCTCATCAATGGCACCAAATAAATAAAGATAGGGTTTCAAAGAAAGGGGGAAATACAGAGTATTGTCACTTTCTCACTGGGTATGCGCGTGAAGCACAGTGAACTCTGCAAAAATGGTGAAGATCCCATCTCTGAGCTTCTTCCACACCAGCATTTTGGCTCTGTGGCTACTTCACAGCTTCAATGGCGCGGTTTTGGCCGAAGATGGTAAGTGAAATGAAAGCGAGGTTAGCTTTTGTTTTTGTGCACAGTGGAATTGAAGCTTTTTTTTGTGAATTTGTATGTAACAGGGTTGCTGAGCAATGGCGATTTCGAGAAGTCCGGGAGCGGGAATGGATCGTGGCAACAGGGGGCGGGAGAAGGTGTGGAGTCGCTGGATGGGTGGAGCATTGAGGGTACAGTGGAGTACATTGGGGATGGGCAGAGGCAGGGGAATATGTTGCTTGTTGTGCCCGAGGGAAGGCACGCTGCGCGGCTTGGGAATGATGCGCAGATAAGCCAGGGAATAAAGGTGGAGAAGGGATACACTTACTCTCTCACCTTTGCCGCCGCTCGGACCTGCGCTCAGTTGGAGTCGCTCAACATCTCTGTGCTTCCTGCCTCCCGGAATATGGACTTGCAGACTCTGTATAGTAGCCGTGGCTGGGATGCCTATGCCTGGGCCTTCCAGGCTCTCTCGGAGGACGCTCAGGTGACTTTTCGTAATACTGGCATGGAAGAAGATCCTACTTGTGGTCCGGTCATTGACGCCATTGCTTTGAAACAGCTTACTACGCCCGAGAAGGACAAAGGTAAGGGACTCTGTTGTTGATCTTGTTGTGGAGTCACTGTAAGACAACACTGTTTTAGTTTTGTTAGAAATGGAATTTCTGTAAGATCTGCATCTTGTCGGAAATGTAGTCTCTGTAACATCGCTTCTTCATTTTGTCGGAAATGGAGTCTCTGTAACATTGCTTCTTCTTTTTGTCGGAAATGGAGTCTCTTTAAAGTAATACTGTTTCTTCATTTTGTCGGAAATGGAGTCTCTTTAAAGCAACATTATTTCTTCATTTTGTTCAAAATGGAATCTAACATTGTTTCTCGATCTTTTCAGAAATGGAGTCTCTCGAACATTATTTATTTTATTTTGTGGGAAATGGAGTCTCTCTGATATTATTTCTCATTCTTCTCAGAAATGGAGCCTCTGTAATAATATTTCTCAATCTTTTCAGAAATGGAGTCTCTAACATTATTTTCCAATTTTCTCAGAAATATAGTCTCTGTATTTCTCTATCTTGTGAGAATTTCTCTGTAACATATTTTCATCTTTTCAGAAATGGAGGTCTCTTTAACATTATTTCTCAATCCATTGTCAGAAATGGAGTCTCCAAACATTATTTATAGTCTTTCAAATATTATTTTTTGAATATCTCTAACATTATTTCTCGATCATTTCAGAAGTGGAGTCTCTTTCAACATCATTTCTCAATTCAAAACACAAAAGAGTCTCTCTAACATTATTTCTCGTTCATTTCTTTTCAAAAATGGAATCTCTGTTACACATTTGCTTTGATCTTAACAGAAATGGAGTCTGTAACATTTCTATTTTTCTCAGAAATGAAGTCTCTGTATTTCTCTATCTTGTGAGAAATGGAGTTTCTGTAACATATTTTAAACATCTTTTCAAAAATGGAGATCTCTTTAACATTATTTCTGTCTCCAAACATTATTTAGTCTTCAAACAATATTTTTCGAATCTCTCTAACATTATTTCTCGATCATTTCAGAAGTAGAGTCTCTTGTAACATCATTTCTCAATCTTAAAAGATGAGTCTCTCTAACATTATTTCTCGTTCTTTTCTTAAAAAAAAAAACAGGAATCTCCGTAACACATTTGCTTTGATCTTGTCAGAAATGGAGTCCCTTCAACAAATTTTGAAAATCTCTTTAGCACATTTGTCTTGTGCTTGTCAGAAATGGAGTCTCTTTAACGCATTATCTTGATCTTTATAAAAATAGAATCTCTGTATCATTATTTCTCGATCCGAGTCCTTGTAACATTCTCTGTCGATCCTCTGAAAATTGGAGTCGCTGTAACATTATTT
The DNA here is from genome assembly GCA_018584345.1 of Thuja plicata. Classification (NCBI taxonomy): domain Eukaryota; kingdom Viridiplantae; phylum Streptophyta; class Pinopsida; order Cupressales; family Cupressaceae; genus Thuja; species Thuja plicata. The sequence continues at coordinate 3,351,726 of MU228371.1, read as the reverse complement.
TCTCGATCTTTTCAGAAACGGAGTTTCTATAGCATATTTCATGAAATTTCTGTAACCAAATGTCTTCAGAAACGGAGTCTCTATAACATATTTCATTGATCTTAACAGAAAATGAAGTCTCTGTAACACGCATTCTCGATCTTCTCAGAAACGAAGTTTTTCATTTTCCTTCCACATTTTGTTAAAACAAGTAGTTCTGGTGCAGGCAATCTGGTCGTGAACGGAGACTTCGAGGAGGGGCCATGGATGTACCGAAACGTATCGGCAGGCGTGCTGCTACCAACAAATCTGGACGTGACGACATCCCCATTGCCGGGATGGATCGTGGAGTCGAACAAGGCAATTCGATACATCGATTCGGATCACTACACAGTTCCGGAGGGAAAGAGAGCAGTGGAGCTCCTCGCGGGTAAGGAAGGAATCATTTCACAGATGGTGGACACAAAACCCGGCACAAAGTACACCATGAGCTTTCTCCTGGGAAATGCGGGGAACAAGTGTCAGACACCAATGGCGGTCATGGCCTTTGCCGGAGACCAGGCGGATAACTTCCATTACAGCGCTCCAGCAATCCGAATCTACGAACCCAACAATGTGACCTTTACAGCCAAGGCCCAACGCACCCGCATTGCCTTCTACAGTATATACTACAATACGAGGACCGATGACAGGAGTTCTCTGTGCGGTCCTGTGATTGATCAGGTTAAAGTGGTCGATTTGTCCAAGTCCAGTGCGGACCCGAGCAACATTTTCACACTGTATGGGCTCCTGTGCTCTTTGTTGCTGGTACTCTCTGTCTCTCTCTCTCTGTAGTATGTAACTAGCCAGTCAAAGTGTGGGCTGCTGTGTGTATTCTTGTGTTAGGACAAGGAAAGTTAGGAATTAGGAATCTGTATGCTGCACCTAAAAGTTTGTGTGCCCATGCCTTACAATACACGGCAATTTTGAATTGTACTATTATAATTGCTTTTAGACTACCCACGTAAATACCTAATGTGATGATTTGTTGATTTCAATTTTAATTATTCATAATCATGGGAGGTTTTTTCCACAACGAATAGCATAATGTACTGGGTAGGACAGCGATGGTGAGAGCATCAAACGTGTCTTGGGTATGAAGAAAAAAGGGACCATAGGTATCCAATGCCTAGTGGGAACCACCCAAATTTGACAATATCAAACGCCTAGTGGGAACCACTTAAATGTTACAATATGTTTATCTGTGATTCTTCCAGTTGAAGATTGGAAATCGGTTTTCCTGGTGTAGATAGATTACATGGTTAGGTGGTTGTTGTAATCATTTAGTTTTAATGGGTGAATAATTTGTTGATTGTGGGTTCATTTTGTAAGCATGTCCTATAGTCACATGTATTTGGGGAGATCTTTGTTTAAAAAAAAAAAAAAAAAGTTAATTGACCCCCTTGGTTATTAGTGAAGTTGAATGTTTTTAATAGTTTTATAATGGATCTAGTCTTGTTAAGTGTAAGGCTTCAACATTACAAGAGATCAAGGGTGGAATTGTGATTCAAAAAGAATTGTTGGAATAGATAATTCTTAGTCCCTGGCTCTTAGTTGTAGACGTTTCAGCTTAAATGTTAATGCCCTCGTATTGAATAGTGATGCAACTTTGTTGACGATGTAAATTTTTTCCATCCAATATACATACGAATTGCCCTCTCATCTATCTACAACTAAGGTTTGGAGGTTTGACTCATCATTTAACTTGCCACATACAAGTCTAATGAGAAGTGCCCTAAAAATGTTATTTTAAAGATACAATCCAAATTCAATCATGTTAAATCTTAATAGTTAAACAAAAAATCATCATTTTTTTTAAAATTTCAATAACTTAACATATTCATATTTAACGCATATCTTATTTGCAACCTAAATTATTCATCTTTACTACCAAACACGACTCAGTAGCTTAACACAAAAATACCATTTGTTATTATAAGAACATAACAATTATTTAAAATAAAACTTATTCGACTTTAAATGATCTTACATTTTGACAATTCTTCTCATTAAATATAATAAATTTATTTTGACCACTTTATTTTTGTGATGGGACAAACTATTAATATAAATTAATCTAATGTATATGCATTGCTTCTCTAATAGTTGTACAATGAGTAACTTATTTTTCCACATAACAACGATAGTTGCTTAAATGATCTTATTTTATTATAAATGACAAGCTTTTAGTAGATATGATATTTTGTGTGAAAAATGGTATTTATTTCACTTCTTTATGTATTTATATTTTCTATATCACAATCATAGGTTCTCAATTGTACATATTTGAGTCCATTTTGATCAATATTTAATAAAAAAGTCATTTAGTTGTGGACTAATTATTGACAATATATATTATATAAATATGTTGCAAGACTAAATATTGTAGCCACGAGCATTCTGCATAGGATTTCACCCAACTATTGGCCCTAAGTGTGTAATGTTGGGGAGTTTATTTCTTGAAATTTTCACTACTTTTCAATTTTAAGTCTTATTAGTGATTGGTTTTAAAGTATAATGAGACAATTTTATTTGAAATGTGAATTTGGGCTACCTTTCCATTTAGGAACTACACATTTTAAAAATTATGCAATGATTTAATTTCTTATATGCCCATTGTTAGTGCTCTCAACCAATCATTTGAACTCTTACTACCTCTCTCCACACTTTGATCTTGTGGATTTTAGTCCAAAGAAATAAACGTCATTCATCTTTGACAAGATTTAATGGGTTAGCATAAAAGGCTTAAGTATATCTATGTAGGTTCTTCTCATAGTTAGAGTGTTGAATACTACATATTTGATGGTTATTTTGTGATAAGAATTTTGAACGTGTTAGGCCATAGAAGAGAAGGCTTTGCAATGCATTCACAAGATTATTAAAGCTAAAGCAAATGACCCTTGAGGCTGAAATTGAGCATATTAAGGGAGAATCATTTTATTCCGACAACCATACAATGATTAAGATTTGGGGGGTTGAGGTTTAATCATATTTGGATGTTCTAGGTATTGAAGAGAGTAGTCTTCCTAGAGGTCATTTGGCAACTAATAAATTCAAATAAAATTAGTTTCAAATAGCACAAGAAGGCATCTTTTTTGCACTCAACTTTGAACTTCTTTGATTTCCACATTGCTACTAAGGAAGGTTTGGATCTTTTAGACTCAAAATTGTTGGATTGTAGGTCACACTTTACTTAAGGTAAGATATATGATCCCCAACACTTCATTGGCAATATGAAGGTTGTAGGAAGATAGAGGTATAAGCAATAATAGGATGAGAGCATATTTGATCAAAAGTTACCTCACAAAGGAAGAAAATGAGGTCAAAAGAAGTGTCAAGATATATTAGCTTGTCTATAAATTAGCATTATGGAGTATCAAGGATCCAATAAAAAGAATGACGGTAATTCTTAAGAATGTTGATATTAAAAAACTAATGCATCGTAACATTGTCCAAAGCCAATCCCAATGGAATTTGACTCGCAAGAAGTTCAATACTTAACTATTTCAATCTAGGAATTATCTTCAACATCAAGTTGTGGTGACTAACCACCTATGAAAACGTTAGACATAGGAAATATTTGGACTTTTGTAGATTATGATGTTTCAAAAGAAGGTGGTGGGCATTGTCTCAGTGAATATCAGATTAGACAAGTTGTTTCTTCATCTACAAGAGAGATAATAATAATAGTCATCCCACAAGGAAAAACTTTAATGAATGTTGCTGAAAGTGAGAGCAATAAAGGATGTAAGGGACTTAGCTTGTGAAAAATTCCACTCATGCAACAAATTTGTTAGATCTAATGAATTTAAGATGTTGCTATATAAAATAAAGGTCGACTCAGATAATGGGGGCTAACAAAAAAAAGGATGCAATCATTATGATGTGGCTCAAAGCATCTAAAGAAAATTGACATTGCACACATGATCCCTAAGGGAGGAAGGAGGTTGGTGAAGAAAAGTGGGTTTTTTTTTTTTTTTTTCTATAATTGGGATGAGACATTTCATTTACCATTGTACTAGGTATGATAGACATGTAGGATATTAATATTGAAGTCTTAGAAGACAAAGAATAGGCAAAGGATTTCTAGTTTGGATCTAGTTTCAACCCAAGATATAATACATTGGTGATTTGGGTCCTTGCTCAAGAACACCAAAAGCCACATGTAGCTCAAGACCTTGGTGAGCTAGGTATAAAGATAATTGTCAAGAGATTAGGGGACATGGTACCCCTCAAAGTTGCCTTGTTTAGTAGAGTAACAAAAAAAAACTACAAGTTGATTACAATAAGTTGCAAGAGACACACTAAGTTGTTACATGAATATAACAAGATTAAGTATGTGGTAGCACATTTCCTCAACTCAGTATAGAGGAACTTGCAAGATCATCATCCTCTTTAACTAGCTTGTCTAAATAGGATAGGAATCCCTTAATGTTGAAAAGGGCTAAAGAAGTTGAGATACAACAAAATCAAACAATCAAGGATGTCACAAATCTTATGAGTATCATTTTCAATCATTGAATATTTTGCAAATCTAACAAAGTTGAAGGTGCTTGGGCTTGCTAAAAAACTCAATGCTATGAAGGATAAGCAAATATGGCATTGCCTTAATGCCATTTTTTAACACATGGATGCCTAGAGTGTTGATTATAAATATAATATTAGGTAATGCCAAGTATAATCTTGAGTCTTTAGAGAATATTATAAGTACTCTTGAAATAATGTGATTGTTAAATGGTGTTTTCATATAGTAGAACAAGCTTGACATGACACTCCATGAAAAAATGAGTAAATTCAAGGAATTGGAGGTTTCAATTACCATTTATATTTGATGGTGATGATGGTATGAAATTATTAGAGGCTTCAAAAATTGAGTTCCAAAACATTTACCCTATAGTTGTAAAGTCAACAATTCAAGGAGATTAGGTTCCCTATTTTGTGAAAATGCAAAATAACGAGTTGCTAAAACTTGGAGTTTGAACTAGATAACTTCCCAAAGGATGCAAAAATGATACTAGATGCCAAATATACAAAGAAGATTCTAAATAATCAATATCTCCCTAACGAAGAGTTTTCTAGATGGGTTGCTAATAATTCATAGGCCTAGATGATTTGCCAAGTGGTATGCCCAAAAAGTCATGTGAATGTAGTGTAAGACTTTGGCATTTTTTACTTGATTGATTGAACTAGTGAAGTTTTTGAGGACAAAGTGGATATCTTAGGCATTGATTAAGGAAAGATTAAACAAGTGGTTGACGATATATTTTGTCTATAAAAGGCACACATGGTTTGCATTTATGAGCACTCAATTTTGAAGATTGATGAGTTGTTAAGGGAGTGGTAGCACTCAAAAATTTCTACAATACTTCAATGTAGTTTATTATATTTGTTTGGAACTGCCTAATAAGTCTATGATGTTCAATTATTGTAACAATGAAAAGAGGACAAAATTCAAATTCACTCAAATCTCCTTTGTATTTGACCCACTAAGGGTTGGTGGTAGCAACTAGGCTATTGCTTATTAGCCATCCTCCACTACATGAAATGGAGAGTGTTCATCTTTGTAACCAATTCCCTTGACTTGGGTTATCTCCACAATTCCCCATGGAAAATGGGAGGTCATTTTGTTAGTATGCACAAGCACTGAGGGGGGGGGGGGGGGAATCAATGTAGACAAGTACTTCATAAATTTGACCATCGATTTGACAAAGCTAATCAACAACTTCCAACTAATGAACATGCAACTGATAATATCAAATAGAAGTAAACAACATCAAGTATCCACAAAAGCATCACATATGACACATATTTTTCAATTGGAAACCCTTGTTAGAGGGAAAAAACCACGATGGGGATCACACCCACAAATCACCTTACTATAGTAAAAAGTGTTTGCCTAGTTAGGAGCTACAATACCCTTTCTAGGGTTCACCCTGTTAAAAGTGACTAGTACCTTGTTAGAAGTACCAAAAGACTTGTTAGAGTCTACCTTGCTAGAGGATTTCAACCTTCAATAAAGAAGTTACCGTGTTAAAGGATTTACAATAAATATCTATTAGGATCTACCTTGTTAAGGGATTAACCTGCTGCAACTGTTAGGAAACACCAATAATGATATGTAGAATGACACTGATTTCCTATTAGATCCTCTTTTCTCCTTTACTTCTGATGTTGTACTGATCTCTACTTCTTCAATCTCTGATCGTTGCACTTCAAAATACGATCGCAACCCTAAATCACACGATTTAGATCTCCTTATATGTTGTGTTCTTAAGTGGTTTAAGACCTAAAAACCTTCCATCAAAGTTGGCATAAAATATTTATCAAACTCCTCGAAATCAGCTTCAATCATACCTAATACGTTGTCCCCAAACATAATATACATTTTCATAAATGATAGCCGACCTCAGATCCACCGCCTTAACCGAATTATCATGAAAATTTGATCGGTGACCCTGTTAGTGCTTTTTCTTGTAGAACCTTTATTAACATCAATGCTTGATTCTATGATTCCCAAGACTTGAATCAAACAAGGAAAAACCTAATTGATGAGGATTTGATCCTCTTTCTTCTTTAAGATCCATAGACTCAGGCGGGTGTACCTTTTACAACTTACTGCTTCTCAGTAAATTTGACAATGGATCAAGGATTTACACTGATTTGTTATTGGCGTTTACTGCAACAATTGGTAAGAAATCTTGCAGATGCTAATCACTAGTCTTATTCAGAACTTTACAATCCAAAGGATGCACTTGACAATAGCAAATACAAGTGTGGTAAGGATTCTCATCCTTCTTCTCTTCGAGCTTCTAACTCAGGCAGGATGACCTAATGATTCACTCTTCAAGGAATAAACAAAATTACTTCTATTCTTTAAATACAAATGATAAACATCTATGTTCTTCAACAAAAACTTAAAGGTTATTTAGAATTTTAGATTTGATGATGATAACTGCTATTCAAATCTAGACCAATGCCTAATCCAGGGCAAAGAGTCAAATGAAATATACATTCACATAAACCTTTTACTGAAAATACAGTAAGAAATCTGAATAAAATGCCTTACAAATTATTCTTTTCATTCCTACACCCAGACATCAAATTCCTATGTAAACCCTGAATCCCCTGAAACCCACCCTTAAGGATTACCCTCTCCTTGAAAGAAACTTAAGAACAAATCCCACATCTACCTTGTAAACAATATATTAAACTTTCCTTACAAATTTAACACACACGAATTAAGATATGAACACATGAAGACATCACAGATATGAAACATGAACTTCCATTGTATTTTATTAAAATATTTTTGCTTCAGTACATTCAAAATAACAAAAAGATTTAAAACTACATATAACTCAGAAATCTGCCTCGTAGTTGTGAATTCACCACCCTTAACATTACATTACAACTTGCTACTTATAGTATCCAATATCCATCTTGGAATCCTATTAGAAAACATGATGCAACAATTTTCGGATGGCTAGGAAAGCAAAAACCACTAAAGACAAAAAGAGGTTCAATTTTCAGTCTGTGGAGGAGGGAAACTCAAGTAGTTGATTTGCAATCATTTCAAATCTTTTGCAGTTGGCACCTTTTATCTGTAGACGCTCAAGGTAACTTCTGAAAGTTGTTACAAGACATAATGACCGCCAATACAAGCTAACTTACACCATTTTTGATGATAATTTCCCTCCCTGTGTTTATTTATCAAGTGCTTTATCCATTCACTCTTCATCTATTACATCCAATTTTATTGTTGTTGGCTTCTTCTTCTTGGGCCTAGTGCTGTTGTCCCAAAAGATCATATCAGTTTACTTATGGCTTTGAGACAAGATTTGAATCCACCACCATGAAACCCTTTGAGAATCATATTTAAATATTTGAAAAATAGTTGCAACGGCTACACCTGGCGCAAAATTCTCCATCGACGACCCAAATTTAAACCTTTTTGCACTTTAAAACATAACTGTTGATGAAAATTAAGTGACCCGAGATTCAAATATTTGATCTAGACACATGGCATACAAGCGCGATGCCTTGAAGACTATATTCATGCAACTTTTCCATAAGGATTTACGCCCACCGTCAGATCCTTATCAACTTATCCGCCTTTTACCCTTCTTTACTTCTACCTGGGTCCCATCTAATATCCACATGTCACGTAGGTGCAATGCCTTGAAAACTATCTAATGATCATCTTCACTTTAAGGCTTTGCGCTAGCCGTCTGATGAAAATCAACTAGACTATGCATTAATCTTACCCTTGGCTTCGTAACTGCAGGTTCCACTAAGTAGGATGGACACATGGCGCAAAGGTGCAACGCCTTGAAGGTTAGACCTTGTGCATATTCTTCATAAGGCTTTACGCCTGCCGCATTATCTATCTGTATTTGCTTTATCATTAACTCATCCTTCGTTCAGGCGCCATGATCACAGGAGGACATGTGTCAATCAACGTGTTGCGTTGATCATTAGTTCTCGAGCACTTTACCAATAAGGCTTCAGACCAATCATTAGATGAAATCTAACCTGACTATGACTTACTTGGGGGAAATAATGGGAATTTCGTACTGAGAGGGGAGGGGTGAATCAATAGCTCTAAAACTTTTATCTCTTTTAACCTTTATCCTTTGTGTAATCAATTGTTTATCCAACCATCTGTTCTATACTATCTTTGTGTAAGACATCAATTCTTTAACTTAATCAAACATGTAAACATTCATAAAAACATTCATGAAAGTAATTGAATCATTACACAAGATATGATAACGCAGAAAACCCCTGTTAGAAGGTAAAAACTGCGGTGGGGATAGCACCCACAAAAACTTCACTATCTGCAGATTGGAAGGGGCCAGTTAAGGCTTATAATTTGATCACTTCTGATGATCTACCCTGTTAGGAGTATCTGTGGAGACTTGTTAAGGTCTACTCTATTAAGAGCTTTAGCAACACTTTTTAGTGTGCACCCGGTTAAGAGATTTACAATAGAATTGTTAAATCCACCTTCCTTGAAAGGATTTCTTCTATTTGCTACACTTGTTAGAATGCAGAAAAAAATACTCATTGACCTGAGTGTATGCAATCTAACAATGGCTGATTATAGATCCATTACAACTCACATGTATAAATGTATCTCCTATTGTGATTGATTAATACCTATGTTGCTCGGTAGCCTCTGTTCTTGGTTCTTGATAACCAATTTCATCTTTTGTTGTTCTGCTTTTTGAACTCTCAGTCTGATCCATAGATGTTCTCGTTGGCTACATTCATCCTCTCATCCATAGTAAAGAATGATTACAACATCTATTTATACGATAGATTGACCTAATGTAGTTTCACGTATTACCAAACTAACTCTATGATCAAAGGTTTACAACTTGACCTTGATCTCCTAGTCTGCATGTTTTTAATCAGTTAGAATGATTAAAACAATTACAATAATGTTTCTTGTCCCTTAAGTAATGGTTTTAAAACAAATCAAGAGTCTATAAATAGAATATAATTTTTTTATCTGACGTGCAAGTTAGATCCACTTTTTCTAGGATGTAACTGACTTTCGGTGTCTAATGCTCGGTTTTCTCTGAAGTCAGTTTGACTATCTTTTGGTGTTCCTTGTTGAATTGTCTGTCGGGTTGCTCTTTGTTTGTTCTCTCAATTTGCATTTTATCTGCTCGTCGAGTTCCTCTGTTAGTTTACTCCTGTCGGGTTCCTCTTTAACGTCTTCTATTTGTACTTTCGGTTAACACTGCAAAACTGTGTAGTTGGTTTTCTCCTTGCTTAACATTTTCAATTTGAACTGAAAACCTAACTTTCGGTATAGTGTAACCAATGGTTTAAAAAACTTGTTTTCTCATTGCATACTAATGGAAAAACTTTATGTTTATCAATCTCCCCCTTTGACATTTTTATCAAAAAATGCTATGTACAAAATACTAACAAAATAAAGTATGAACACCTTGTATATTACCTTAGTCATTTCATGACTCCCCCTATGCATATGCTGGTATAGTATAGTATATGTGTACGTACACTTTGTCTTTATGCTATCTCCTTCTTTTCCTTTTACTTTCCCCCATTTTACTATACGCTTTGTCTCTGTACATATTTCCTTTTCCCATTTTGATATTTGTACATATCTATTTACTTTTCCCCCTTTTTTGATAGTAAGGGCAAAGGTGTACCTATAGTTTATAAAAAATATGAGAGTGTGAGGACTTCATTTTCTCCATCATCTTCTCCCATTTCTCTTTGAGATGTTCTAGAGCCATATGTTCCAATGTTATCTGTGTATGCATGTCATAGATGTTGTCTTCTACAGACATCTTAGGGGTGGCAATAAGTTGCCTAGCTGAACTTAGGCGAGTCTGCAAAAGTGTGAGGTTCGGCAACAGTATGGACTGAATCTGTATAACCTCCTCTCTGAATTGTGACTCTGCTTCCCAAAGTTCCTGTCTTAGTCGTTTTGTCTCAATGATTTTCTCATAATGCAATTTGATTGCATTTCCATCAGTGGTTAGACTCCGTGCACTTGCAGTTAGATCAGATTCGATCTTTGCTATTTTGTCATTGTTATCCTTAGTAAAATTTTCTAAAGTGCATAGCTTATGTATTAAGGAAACAACTTCAGTTGATTGGATCTAATTGATCTGATAGTTCTGAAAGCTTTACCTTATTCTCTGCCACTTCTTGGCTGATCTTTTCTGTCAGTTTGTATTGAAATTTCTGCTTTGCTCACTCCTCAATTGCCTTTTCTGCATTAACATTTTGCGTTGTAATTGCTTCGGCGAGGACGACAAGTTGATCTAGAATGGGGGCATTGTGATCAACATCAACTTCGGGAACAATCTGACTCAAGATGTCCCTTGTGTTCTCCCATACTAAGGAGTCTCAGTGTTGCTTCTTTATCTTTTCTTGCAACGCTTTCCTTTGACAGATTTGTCCATACTCTTGGAGAGATTCAAAGTCTAATGTTGTTGGGTCACATTTTGGTATTTCTATTATCTCATCCAGTGTGACTTCCAACTTTTTCTTCTGTGTGCCACCTGTATGCAGAACCATAGCCAACTTCTCTGCTTGGTCTGATGTGCTACTTGATGGCTTTTGAGGAGTTGTACCTTTCTCTTGCTGCTTGGTGTTTTCCTGTCGGTTGTCTGAGGATGTCTCCTTGTCAACCTTTGGTGTTTCTGCAGCTTCACCTTTTGTGTCCTTTGGCGTGGTATCAACTGTGTTTACTTTCTCATCTGTCTCTTTTTGCAATTCATCAACATCTTTCATTTGTGCATCTTGCTCAGTGGTATCTCCATCTTTTTGTTCTTCACCGATGACATTCTGTTCATTGGTTGTGTCCCTTTCTTTAGATGTGTCTTTTTGCTCATCATTACCCTTTTCGTCGGGTATGCTTGCATCGAGCTCTGGGGTCTTCTCCTTTTGTGAGATAATATTGATTTCTTGAATCAATAGTGGCATCTGGCCCAGTATGTGTACTTGTGCAACATCAATTGTAGTGTCTTATTCATTGGTATGGTCCTTGACAACAATGACATCTTCATCTTTCTGAATTTCATCTGCAGGATCATTGGTGATGTTAATAATTGTATTATCCACTGTATTGTCTGGACATGTCTCATCTGCAACATCCATATTCTTGTTGCATGTTGTGTCCAATTCCTCTTTCTTCAATTCTACACCAGTGATGGTAATTGGTTCAGTGCTCTGAGTAGCCTGATCATTCTAGGTCTGTTGAGCTTTGGTAGGAGCTTTTTTTTTTTTCTCGGGACTTGCATCCTTTTTAGGAATATCAATTATTTTTCTCCATTCGGCTTCACTCTTTCTATCTAGGTCCAGTAAGTGTCCTGTAGCACTTGGTAAGCTCTCAACTTTGATGAGAACCGTTTAGAGTGAATTTTCATCATATCTTTGATCTCCTCCATTTTTTATTCGGGAGGCATGACTGATACTAGGGCTCTTTCCCTAATTTATTTCTTAGAGTGCAAGGCAAATGTCCATCTTGCCGATATCCAACCTTGAAGTTATTTAGGAATATTATCTTCCAATTGTATTGGGAGGTATATTAATATGCACATCATCTTGATGATTGCCTCCTCAATCTTATTTTGATCCAAGGGATCCAATGTTAACCATTTCTTGATCTTCCTATCATTGACTGTAACTGATTTGATGATTGAGGCACACACTTCATCAACTATTTCAGGTATCTTATTCTTTTCCTTTTGAACAACTTCATCCTGTTCGGTGTCCTCAATGTCCTCCTTAGTTCTTATGAGCTTTCTTCTTTTAGTTGGTCCTCTTTTCTGTGTTTCGGTTTTCCTCTTATAGGTCCTTACTTGACCTTTCTTTAATGGTGAAGGACTTGTGTCCTTAGCTGTTTGACTCCTTGTCCTTGTAGTAGCTGTAGTCCTAGGATTCTTAGCTGGTGGAGATTATGGTGTATCTGAATCAGTAGACTCAGAGTCACTCTCCTTCTCAGCTTCACCGACGGGTGACTATCCCTCAGTTTCTTCTTTCTGTTCAGTTTCTTCTTATATAACCGACAGTCTTTTCTTTAGGTTCTTGACCATTTTATCCTTCTTCCTGTCAATCTTCTTCACAACCAAGCTAGTTTTGATTCTTTCTTTGGCTTCTTCATATGTGCTAAACTTGGGTTGTGATTTATCTATTGGCTCATTTATTAATTCATCAATTGCATGAGATGCTTGATCTATGTTCACTTCATAGTCAAGTGGAGATAGCCATGTTTTTCTTGGTACAACAGGCTTGATATATGTGAAATCAGTATCTACCATGAACCATATATCAGTTGTGAATTTCTCAATTAATGGCTCGGGGATCCTTACTCTCTTCTGCATTCTCTCCTTGAATCCAGCAAAGTATTCATCTATTACTGACTCAAAATTATCTCCTAGTGATTTTATAAACTCACCAATCTGTAAGGTTACTGGTTTAGTTGTGTCCCATTGCACATTTCCTATTGATGAAAAATATTATTGGAAGTAGAAGAATATGCACATTATAACTGAACCAAACTTACATGAATTTGATTTTGCATTCCTGATTGTCTTTAGGTTCTCTTCTAAATGCTTGAGTAGAATTTCTGACAGATCCAATTGAGTTCCCTTCTTTACAATATTGTAGGTTGTATCCACTGCTTTGGATGCAATGATGTTCATCGTGCTAGCCTGAAAGAACTTGTATCCTAAGACACATGCTCCAATTTTCAGTTCATCATCTGTAATGGTGGATACCTTAATTCCTCTTCCATCACATTTTTATCCTATGTTTTTCTCTATGTCAGCTTTAGGTAGGTGCTTCAATGACTTTACCTTATTAGTTATTGGATAACCAGTGACCGCATGAATAACATCTCTTGTTATCGGTTTAGGCACATCTAGCCATAACTTTCGGTCATGGATCCTACTTAATACTTGTTATCCATTTTTTTTCCCAGCTCAATCAAGTGGGGCTGGTTATGTTTTTCAGATAGATTGAAGGGGTGCATCCCAGTTAGTGGTGTTCTCAAAAGCAGCTACTTCTTGTTCAGGTGGTTTTTTTTCTGTCATATTTTCAGGTTTTTTAAGTCTAAAATTTGCCCAAATTCACAAAAGCCCTAAAACCCTAATAAACCCTAGGTCATGGCAACTCTTTCCCGAGCTTTATCGTTTCAAAATTTCTGTGTTTTTCGCGCAAAGAGGTCAAAATCCCTTTTCAAGTTATGTCTTGGTCTCATCGCGTAGTCGCGTCATTGTTTCTGAAATGTTTCTAAGTTGCGCGAGTGTGCGACGAGCTGCCAATTCGAGAGTCATCGCGCAATCGCGATCTATTCATGAGGAGTTCTGCTCTGTCTGCGAGTGTGCGATGAGCTGTTTAAAATGGTCATCGCGCAATCGCGATCTGCCCTTGTCAAGTCTTTTAAACTGCGCGAATGAGCGGGTCAGTGTTTTAAATGTCATATCGCGCAGTCGCGATGTATTTTGCAAAATTGGTTTAGGGTCTGCGAGCCGGCGACGAGTTAAAATTAGATGCGTCACGCAGTCGCTGTTAAGTCATGTTGCTTTTATCTTGCTCTGCGACTGAGTGAATCATGGTTTAAATTATACAGTTGCGCACCCGCTCACTGTTTTATGTCAATGTTTTAAGTCCCGCGAGTACGCGACGAGCTAAGAGAGGGGCTCGTCGCTCAGTCGCACAAGTGTTTCTCAACAGTCAAAGGAGCTCGCGAGTGTGCGACGAGCTGAAGGGAAACAAGGTGTCGCACAGTCGCCAGGCAATGCAGATCAAAGAAAAGGGGCTCGCGAGTGTGCGATGAGCTGAAAGAGGGATGCGTCGCATAGTCGC
>MU228371.1:3292874-3319035 GCA_018584345.1 Thuja plicata | reverse complement strand
TATATATATATATATATATATATTGCAAATGAATTGACATCATTCCCCAAAGAAAGTAGAACTACAATCACAATGGAGGAAAGAAAACACAAGAGTTACGAAGACGAGTATTTTCAGACCAAAAAGAATTAGTGCTACCATGTCACAAATCCAAGCGGATTACACAAGAAAAACATTTATGAACAATATCACAGGTACAACATAACATGAAAACAACATATAGAAGAATAGAGATACATATAGAGGAATAATACATCAGGTTTGATTCCTTTATCATCTTGCACCGACAAAGTAACAAGGGTCGTATAAAATAATCTAACAAACATTTAGAAAAAACATTACAGAAGAATCACAATACCTTGACCCCTTTAGGTTGACCTTGACCTGCATTGCTTCGACGTAAATTCTGTTTGCAGATCCCAGAATTTGGCTGAAGGGTATCATAATCTGCTCTGTAATTCACTGTCTTATACCTGTACCTGCAAGAAAAATGGTTTTTTTTTTTTTTTTGTGGGGGGGATGGGTTTTCCTTGGTCAAAACCTGGTTTTGGAATTAACCTTATAATAGAATTGAAATTACAGAGATAAACAAAGAAAATAAATAAATTCACCTTGCTTGTATATAAACCCTTGTGGCGGATTCAAATCCTTGGATCCACAAGTATGGATGCGCCAAATGGATGTAGAATGTAGAATGTAGGATGTAGGATGTCTCAAATAAATTTCCTTTAGATCTTCAACACCAATATTGAATGGATCTTGAAATAGGAAGAAACTTGAATGGGTGTGGATGGAGAAATATTCAATAAGAGGGCTCTATAGAGCTTGAATCCTTCAGTGGCTACCAATAGATATCTTTGATGAATTGGATGCTTGAATACTTGAATGCTTGAATTCTTGTGAGTATATGATTACTTCAATAGATTATGTGTAGATGTTCATATGTGTGGATGATATTGCTTCCTTTTTGCGTCTTAGAGAAAATGAGAGGAGAAAAGCTTCCTTATATACAAATCTAGGGCACAAACTTATAGAGAGGTCGACAAAGGAGAATTAAATCCTAATTAGACCTATACCCCTAGAAGTGTACCTATATTAAATATATTTTTAAGAGACTTTACTTCAGAGTCTGAAACAACCAACCCAGAAGCGGGAAATAATTCTTTCCAAACCTCGACATCCAGAAATCATAGAAACTTGAAATTTGGACCCTGGGTCAGGGTCGAGGTCCACCTTGACCCTAAGGTCAAGAACCGCAAATTATCAATGCAGGATATCATAAAAAAGTAGGAGGAAGTGGAAAATAGGGCAGAACAGGGGGAAAAGCCAGATCCAAGTCAAAGACCCATTCAAGGCATTTGACATGACCCAAACAACTTACTCGGAGGGCTAAACCAGTCCTAAATGGAAGTGCTTCCATTTTCTGATGATACAAGGATAAATACCCACATCTTTGTGATGAAGGTAATGTGACCACCCTAGATCAGATCAAGCTTGAACTACCTTTAACTCATTTCCTTTACGCAGACCTGGTCTTGCCATCCACCACGTGTCAGCTAGGCGCGTTGCCTTGAACACTAAAAGGCTTCATCTTCGCAATGAAGGGAATGCGTCTACTGTTGAATTGAAAACAACTTGCATGACTGATGCAAAAGATAATAGTATGTCAGGAAACAAACTTAGGGCTTAGGGAAATAATAAAATTAATCATCTCCCGCTAAGACTTTGGAAAAATTAAAAGGGACGACCCTGTTCGACATAAAAAATAAGACACATGGGCTATAATGATTTTAAGTGATAGAAAAAGGTAACTACAAATTATAACAAGTCCATGAAGAGTTCAGGGTCTTTTGCACCAACAGATTGAAATTTGAAAATAGGGTTTAAGGATAGAGCAAGACATAGCAGGCTTTAGGGTTTTTCAAGGAAATTGATTTAAAAAGACTTAGGGTTTAACCACCAAGGTATAAATAATAATTACCTAGTTTTTTTGTGATACAAATCCTTCTCAAACCACAATTTCCTTTGAATGTAGATATTTTCTAAAAAATTACAAGCATGTTTGAAAAGACTTCAATGTTTTAGGCACAAACTGACACTGGGAACCCAAATTTTTTAGCATGACTTAGAAAACCTAAAAAAGTCCCAACAGTGTCTCTATCTGAAGATGCTTGAAAGAAAGTTCATAGAAAGAATACATATCTCAGGGAGGCAGACCACAACCACACTAACCTACTGCAGAAATAAACACACAACTTGGATAGAAACACACAACATGAAACAAACACACATATACATAGATTACATGAGTATTGTGCATGGAAAGAAAAATTAATTGAAGAAAGGCTTTAAGAATTTTCCATGCACTGGAAATTTAAACACCTCACCATCCATATTATTAAGAAGATATGAATCCTTTCCAAAAAAATTTTGAATAATAAAGGGCCCCAAGCATAAAGACTCATTTTCTTTTTGTGTTTTTCTTTGTCCTTAGCCCTGACATTCCATTGTAATATTATGTCATTTGGCTGGAATTTCCTTGTACTAGCCTTTTTATCAAACAAATATTTCATCTTTTGCTAATTTCTTATGTATTTCTTCTGTCCTTCCCTTCTGTTTTCATCAAGCTCAATCAACTGGATCATTCTATCTTGTAAAGCATCATTCACTTCCAGCTCTTGATCCAAGATAAACTCGTAAACAAGAAACAAATTATTCAAAGGCAACCTGGCCTGTACTCCATATACTAGTTCAAAGGGTGAGTTACTAGTAGCCACCTTAATTTTCACTCTGTCAGCCCACATGGATAACTTCAATTTTGAATTCCATGCCTTCTTGTTTGTTTCCAAGGTCTTCTTCAAGATTTACAAAATGATCTTGTTGCTTGATTCTGCCTATCCATTTGCTTGTGGATGATTTGGAGAGGAATATGATATGACTATTCCATTCTCATCACAAAATTATTGAAAATCTACTGACTTGAAACACTTAGCATTATCTGTTACTAACTTCAAGGGGACACCAAATCTAGTCAAAAAATTTTCCATCAATAAATCAATGACAACTTTACTGGTTGGTCCTTTTGTATGAATTGCTTCAATCTATTTTGTAAAGTAGTATGTAGCAATCAGGATCTAGATAGGTCCACCACTGGAATTTTCTGAAAATCCTCCAATGAAATCAATTCCCCACATAGTAAAAGGGACATGAGCTTGTACTAGATTCAACAATAGGGCACCTGAGAATTTCAATTTGGAAGAGAAACTTTAGCAGGGTTCACACTTTTGTACAAAATTGAAAGAATGTTTTAAAACATGGGGCCAATAGTAACCAGCCCTCAAAACTTTGTGGGCAGTTGTTTTAGCAGAGAAATGTCCCCCACACAAGCCTGCATGCATCTCTTTCAATACTTTATCTGCTTGCCTTTCATTTAGACACAACAAGAGGAAACCATCTCTATTTTTCCAGTACAATTCTCCCTGTACTAAGGTATATTTATGAGATTGCAATCTTACATTCCTTTTTTGATTGTCATTCATAGTCTAAGGACATTTGGCATTCTTTCAGGAAGTATACATTGTCAGAATACTAGGGTTGTCTTTCAATTCTAGTGAGTGTTAAGTCTGGCAACTCCATATTTTTTACTTGCACTAAATCCATATTTTATTCTTTCATGAGCTTAGCTAAGCCCAGTCCTCTCACTAATTTTGTGATATGCATCTCTGGATTGAATTCCTGGACCCTGTTTATCCACATACATCTTTTCCCAGTGACCTCTGACTGGATAAGAATGTCTTTTACAACTGCATGGGGTACATATGCTATCACCTTTGAGAAAACTAGATAAGGCCTAAATGACTTGACAATCTTTACTAATGCATATGCTTGTTTCTCCATTACCTCATAATTCAATTCTGCAGCTTGGAGTGACTTAATTTAAAAATAAATAGGATGTTCATGTCCTTCCTCATCTTTTTGCAATAAAACAACAACTATTGTATGAAATGATGCAAAAGAGAAGAGTGAGAAGGGTTTACTGTAATCAGGAGACCTCAAGACAGGGGCTTCCTGGATTTATTTCTTGATCTTATCAAAGGCAGACTGTGCCTCATGGTCCCACTGGAACTTGGCATCTTTTAAAAAAAAAAAAATTATTGGTTTGACAATTTGTGCAAAATTGATAATGAATCTTCTGACAAAATTTATCTTTCCTAAGAAAGATTGCACTCCTTTGACATTCCTTGGGGTAAGGACTTTTTGGATTGCTTCTATCCTCTCAGGATCAATCCTTACTTCTTCCTTTGATACAATGTGTCCTAGTAACTTTTCCTCTGTTACTGCAAATTGACACTTCTTAGGATTTAAAGACACACCATACTCAATAGATTTGATGAACACCTTTTCAAGATGATCACAATAATCTTTTTCTTCCTTATAATATGTTGTCAAGTCATCCTGATAAATAACCATAAATAGATCGATAAAATCTTTGAAAGCAACATCCATAGCTCGTTGGAATGTTGATCCTACATTCATTAGACTGAAAGGCATCTTAATGTACACATAAGTTCCCCAAGGAGTAGTAAATGCAGTCTTAAAATGCTCTGACCCCTTCACCAGTACTTGATTATATGCTGAGAAGCCATCCATTATGGACAATAAGTCACAACTAGTGACTTTATGCAAGATTTCCTCCATATTTGGCAAGGAATAATTATTTTCTAGAGATGCTAGGTTCAAATTTCTAAAATCCACACACAATCTTATGTCGCCATTTTTATCCTAGATGGGACTAAAATATTGGATATCCAGGTTGAATGTCTTATAGGCTAGATAATCCCCGCTTCTCTCAACCTCACCAGTTCTTGTTGCATTTTAGGGGCCAATAATGGATTAATAGGCCTCTATTTTTGCTTGAATGGTTTAATTTCTATCTTCAACAAGATCTCATGTTGAAATAGGTCTTCTCTATAAGCCTTTAAATCTTCATAGGATCATGCAAACACCTGCTTGTATTTTCTTAATAGCTTTATCAGATTTTTCCTTACATGGGGATCTAAGTTCCTTCCAATGTACACATTTTGAGGTGCTGCCTCTGATCCAAGGTTCACCTCTTCAAGGTCCTCAAGCTTGACATTTCTCTTTTTAGACATAAAATTATCTTGGTCATTGAATAATGTCTCTAGTTCTACTAACCCCTTGGGTATTTGATTTGAACTCAGCTGAACCACTTCATTGCCAAAGACCATGTCCTTGCCATAAACTATTTCAACCAATGCATTGTGATCTACATGTTGACCCTCAAAATGGTTAAGACATTGTACAAATCTAAGGATATCTTGGTCATCCTTAAAAAATTTCTAATTATATACATTATCTGGCACTAAAGGTATGTTCTTGACCTCCACCATTGATACCCCAGTCAAAGTAGAATCATCACTGTTTAAAGCAACATTGGCCAAAAAATCAGCCATAATATTCTTTGATCTCTCAACCCAATTGATGTTGAAAGCATTTTACAATTCTATTTGATCCCATACTGCATGTTTGTACAATTTTAACCTATCATTCTTCACAACATATTTGGATCTAACCTGGGCTACTACCAATTTAGAGTCTCCAAAAACTTTTAAAAATTTGATACCATGCTTTGATGCAACGTTTAACCCTAAACATAGG
The DNA here is from genome assembly GCA_018584345.1 of Thuja plicata. Lineage (NCBI taxonomy): Eukaryota > Viridiplantae > Streptophyta > Pinopsida > Cupressales > Cupressaceae > Thuja > Thuja plicata. Next base: position 3,313,356 of record MU228371.1, on the reverse strand, counting down.
GCTTCATACTCAACAGTGTTATTTGTACATAAGAAAGACAATAAGAAGTAATATTTGAATGTGGTACCTGATGGAGAAATGAAAAGGACACCAGCTCCTGATCCTTCCTTTGAACAAGCTCCATCAAAATACATTTTCCATAGGCCATTCTGTTGTGTGAACAATTTGTCCACCAGCGGATCAGTGTTTCTATATTTAGACAAGATATTTTCCACTCTAAAGTTCTCCATGTCTACTTCAACACAACAATTGAGCTTATCACTTGGCACCTTTTCAACAATGACTGGTGCACATGGCTCTCTGTACAATTTAAATTCACTCCCATTTACAAGGATTGTTGCATAAGATAGATCTAATTGTACATTCCCCTACTGTCACAACCCATTATCTTGACAACAACATTCCATAATGGGGTTGAGTATCCACAATAACCACATCCATCTTTTATGTGGCCTCAGGAAATACTGCTATCTTTACCTCAACACCTTTTAGAGTTCCCACTACAGGGACCTCTCTATTATCTATGGCATAACATCTCCCATAAAAAGTGTCCACACTCATTCCTAGTTCTTTCATTACTTCATATGGCATGACATTGGCAACAACACAAGAATCAATCATGCAATTTTTTTCAAGATTGTTATTAATTAACAAATTAACATAGAATGGATCCACTTGAGTTGGCTCTTGGGTAATCATATTACCCACATACAATATAGGGGAGTCTAGCTCAAAGGAAACTTAATTTTTGGTATTCTCCTTCTTGTTTGGAATGAGAATATCTTCAATCCCTTTGAAAATTGACATTGCATCTTGTCCATGTTCTTTTATTTTTAACATTTCCATCAATGGAACTGAAACTTTCATTTGAGTAAGTGCATGCTTCATGTCAAATGTAGGTAATTCAGAAAACACATCAGTTGTTCTGTTACCTTTTTTGGTCTTGTCAGCAACACTTTGTTCTTCTACTTTCACTTCCTCTTTCTCGTTTTGGGCAGAGGAGGATTATGCTTGTTTTGTAATTTTATTTTCTTTGCTATCCTTGACAACATATTCCGCAACAACTTGTGGGGCATCTTTCTTAATGAATACAAAAGAAATTTGTCCTTGACTAGGCTCCACCCTTATGTTTCTCAAACTATAGGCACTCCTAGCATGATTTATTGCTGCTATCGTCAAGGATCTCTTTTCCTCGTCACTTGGTAGTCTAAAATGGGGATTCTCCTTATCATCACCCACTGTATTGATAATCCTTTATGGTATTGTACCTGCCTCATCATCTAAATCAGAAATCACTTGTACTCTAGGTATTGTTGGTATTGTCCTCCCCTATTATTTACATTTTCAGGAGATTCACTATGTTCTGGAGACCATGGATAAGGTTTCCTCATAGTGAATATATTGACAGCAAGACCTTCTTGTCTTGAACTTGTCTGTTCATTTCCCTCCTCCATTTGATCAGCTAGATCTTGGGCTACAACACATTGGTAAGAAGAATGAGGCATGTTATAAGTAGCACAAAAAGGGGTGTTCTCCACATTATTTGTGCTATTTCTCTTTAGAGAATCAGGGGTCTCTTTTGCCTTCTGGTTTTCTTGATTTCCAGGGATAGGCTTTCCATCTTTCCAATTTGTTTTTATATGACATGTCCTTAAGATTTGGCTGTCTACCATATCTCTGGTATTGATACTTGTTATCATTAAAACCTCTTTCATTTTTGTCTATTTTGGCAGTGAGATATTTCACTACATTCATCAACTTATCCACCATATCATCCTCTTTGATAGGTTTGCTTGTTTGTCCTCTTGTCTCCCTCCATAGTTTACCATCCTCTCTCTTTCCCATCTTTCTTGAGGCTTTCCCATTGCTCTCAATATCAATAACTATTTTGTAGGAAGCCCTCAGAGTACGTGGGTTCTTATCCCTAAGAAGATAGGACATCTTGCCATCAACAACATTGAAGTAGATAGTTAAACATACTTGTTCATCTAATCTCAACACTTGGAATAATTTGTTCAGGGCCTTTTGAAATCTATTCTTGAAATTTGTCATGCTTTCATTAGGGAACTTCTCTATGTTATTGAATTCATTTAACATGTAACCTAAATTGACATGTTCTCAGTATTGTTCCCTAAAATATCTGACAAATTCATCCTAAGATGCTATACTATCCTTAGGAAAATTCCTAAACCAATCCCTAGCATATTCTATCAAAGATTAAAAAAAATCTTCATTATAACATCTTCATGTTCTATCTTAAAATCAGTGATCTTGTCAGTAAAATCTTTCAAGTGTTCTTCACAAGTAATGACATTATTTCCAGTGAACCTAGGGATTTGGTCTCTTACCTCATTAGGGATCATATTTGGATGACTAGGAATGCCATCAAAGAACAGAGGATGATATCTATCCCAATGGACAAGTCTTCTTTGGAAATTTCTGAGGGTATTGTTATTTCCACTTGTGCCTGCTGCACCTCCTTGATTTTGAGTAGGTTGAGGAGCACCTTGCTTAGGACCATTAATTTGATAATTTGGATTAGGACCAAAAACTTGAGCATTTAGCCTTGAACCACCTGGTGGATTCTTTTGTAGTGTCCCAGTGGCAACTAGCATTGAACTACTTGCAGTAGTATTTGTAGTGGCATGTAGGAAAGCTATCCTCATCTTCATGTCCGCTGCAACAACCTCTAACTCCATCTTTTCTAGTTTCTTAGCTAGATCCTCTTTAGCTTTTCTAGCTTTCTCCAATTCCATGTCAACTTGGGACATACTAGCAAGGGTAACTTTGTTTTGTTTAGGCTCATTTATGCTTATGCCAATAGCTTTCCCTTATCAGATGAATCCTTGTCATTGTTCTTGAGCTTTGCATTTTTCTCAATTTCATGTGGGTGCAACTGCCTCAAAACAAGTCCCTCTCCTTCAAACTCATCTTCCTTAGCATTAGATTTGTTACTATCAGCTTGTTTCCTCAGGGTTCCAAGATTACCAAACAAATCTTCATTCAAACCCTTGAACTCCTCATTTAAACTTTTTGCCTTAAGCTCATTGTTCTTGGTATTTTTCAAGAGTTCATCCCTTTCAACCAATAGCTCATAAATTTCTTGCTCACGCTTCTTCCTTGCATTCTCTATTTCTAACAACTGCTCTCGTTACTTTCTTCTCAAGGCTAGAACCTCATTACACAATTTGTCAGAATCATAGGATGCAGTCTCAACAACAGATGTTTCTCCTTGTTTGTCTAGATTTTCTTCTGCAGGGAAGAAGCTTGCATCAGTCATTTATCCATCTCTAAAAGGATTGAAAGATGTATCAAATGCATGAAGATGAAAATCTCTCAAGCACAGGGGTTTCCATTCTCTCTTTTGAAACTTTGTGGGAGTTATGGTTTGACCCACCTCTTTTAGATAATTGTCTCCTACCAGGTGTATGGAGATCTTCTCCTATATTACTCTCTAGATTGTTTCTATAATAGGACCTGGTATTTCTTTGCCGACTCATTTTAAATCAGTCAAGAACTTTCAATATTTCAATATGAAAATACTAGAATGCACAAAGTACATATTCGCCACCCACGACAACTATGGGAAAATTTTATAAACTGATCAAGAAATGGAACAACAGATAATTAGTCTCTATGAACTTTAAAAATATTATTTCTAAAAACCACTTCTCCCCAGTAGAGTTGCCATTTTGTTAGTGCTTTTTATTGTAGAACCTTTATTAAGCATCAATGCTTGACTCTATGATTCCCAAGACTTGATTCAAACGAGAAAAAGCCTAATTGATGAGGATTTGATCCTCCTCCTTTGAGCTCCACAGACTCAGGTGGGTGTACCTTTTACAACTTACTGCTTCTTAGTAAATTTGATAATGGCTCAAGGATTTACACTGATTTGTTATTGGCATTTACTGCAACAATTGGTAACAAATCCTACAAATACTAATGACTAGTCTTATGCAGAACTTTACAAGCCAAAGGATGCACTTGACAATAGAAAATAAAAGTGTGATAAGGATTTTCATCCTTCTTCTCTTTGAGCTTCTAACTCAGACAGGATAACCTAATGATTCACTCTTCAAAGAATAAGTAAAACTACTTGTATTGTTTAAATACAAATGATAAACATTTATGTTCTTCAACAGAAACTTAAAGGTTATTTAGAATTTTATATTTGATGATGATAAATACTATTCAAATCCAGACCAGTACCTAATCCAGGGCAAAGAGTCAAACAGAATATACATTCACATAAACCTTTTAATGAAAACACAGTAAGAAATCTGAATAAAATGCCTTACAAATTATCCTTCATTCCCATACCCAGACATCAAATTCCTATGTAAACCCTGAATCCCTTGAAACCCACCCTTAAGGATTACCCTCTCCTTGAAAGAAACTTAAGAACAAATCCCACATCTACCTTGTAAACAATATATCAAACTTGCCTTACAAATTTAACACACAAGAATTCATATATGAACACATGAAGACATCACATATATGAAACATGAACTTCCACTGTATTTTATTAAAATATCTTTGCTTCAGTACATTCAGAATAACAAAAAGCTTTAAAACTAGACAAAACTCAGAAATCTGCCTCGTAGTTGTGAATTCACCACCCTTAACATTACTTTACAACTTGCTACTTATATTATCCACTAGACATCTTGGAATCCTGGTAGAAAACAAGATGCAACAAGCTTCAAATGGCTAGGAAAGCAATAAGCACTAAAGAAAAAAAGCAGTTCAATTTTTAGTTGGTGGAGGAGGGAAACTCGAGTAGTTGATTTGCAATCATTTCAAATCTTTTGCAGTTGACACCTTTTATCCGCAGATGCTGAAGGTAACTTCTGAAAGTTGTTACGAGACATAATGAATACCAATAAAGGCTAAATTACACCATTCTTGATGATAATTACCCTCCCTGTGTTTATTTATCAAGTGATTTATCCATTCACTCTTCATCTATTACATCCAAGTTTATTGTTGTTGGCTTCTTCTTCTTGGGCCTAGTGACGTTGTCACAAAAGATCAGATCGGTTTACTTATGGCTCTGAGACAAGATTTGAATCCACCACCATGAAACCCTCTGAGAATCAGATTTAAATATTTGAAAAACATTTGCAATAGCTACACCTGGCACAAAATTCTCCATTGACAACCCAGATTTAAACCTTTCGCACTTTAAAACACAACTGTTGATGAAAATTAAGTTACCCGGGCTTTGAATATTTTATCTAGACATGTGACATACATGCGCGATGCCTTGAAGACTATCTTTCATGCAACTTTTCCATAAGGCTTTACGCCTACCGTCAGATCCTCATTAACTTATCCGCCTTTTACCCTTATTTACTTCTAGCTGGGTCCCATCTAATATCCACATGTGACATAGGCGCAATGAATTGAATACTATCTGATGATCATCTTCACTTTAAGGCTTTGCGCGAGCCGTCCGATGAAAATGAAATAGATTATGCATTAATCTTACCCTTGGCTTCATAATTGCAGGTTCCACTAACTAGGCTGGACACATGGCGCAAAGGTGAAATGCCTTGAAGGTTAGATCTTGCGTATCTTCTTCTTAAGGATTTATGCCCACCGCATGATCTATCTATATTTCCTTTATCATTAACTCATCCTTCATTCAGGGCCCACAATCACAGGAGGATAGGTGTCAATCAAGCATGTTGCCTTGATCGTTAGATCTTGAGAACTTTACCAATAAGGCTTCACACCAACCGGTAGATGAAATCTATCTTGACTAGGAATTACTTGACCACCACTTTACCAACCGCAGGTCCCAACTCCTGATTAAGACACATGTCACATAGGCGCAATGCCTTGATCATTAAAAACACTCCATCTCTGACTCGAGGCTTTATACACACCGTTGGATAGATCTTGACCCGACTGTCTGTTACCTCTACTTTGACTTCATATCTGGCCCGCCACTTTCCATGTGTCCATCAGGTACAATGTCTTGAATGGTATCTATCACTCATCTCCCCTTTAAGGAAAAGCACTGACCACATGATCAAATATGACTTGATCACCATTTAACATTGCTTGATACATGGCCAGGTCCCACAAGCTGCCACTTGTCACCACAATGTGATTCCCTTAATAGTAAAAAACTTCATCTTCATGATCAAGGGATAACGCTAGCTGTAGATCTTCTGCAAACTTGCTTTCCTTCTAAACACTCTTTGAAGACTCGGGCCCATGATGTCACCAATTTCCAGATGTCACTTGGGTGCGATGCCTCAATAGTTGACTACCTTCATCTTTGTGTTTGAGGTAATGCACTAGCCTTTGAACCTAAACATTTGTGTGCCCATGCCTTACAATACGCGACAATTTTGAAATGTACAATTATAATTGCTTTTAGACTACCGATGTAAATACCTAATGTGATGATTTGTTGGATTCAATTTTAATTATTCATAATCATGAGATGTTTTTTCCACAATGAATAGCATAATGTACTGGGTAGGACAGTGATGGTGAGAGCATCAAAGGTTTCCTTGATGCTTTTCTTGGGTCTGAAGAAAAAAGGGCCATAGGTATCCAATGCCTAGTGGGAACCACCCAAATTTGGCAATATCAAACGCCTAGTGAGAACCAGTTAAATGTTACAATATGTTTATCTTTGAATCTTCCAATTGAAGATTGGAAATTGGTTTTCCCGATGTAGATAGATTACACGGGTAGGTGGTTGTTGTAATCATTCAGTTTTAATAGGGTGAATAATGTGTTGATTGTGGGTTAATTTTGTAAGCATGTCTTGTTATCAGTGACATTTATTTGGGGAGATCTTTGTTTTAAAAAAATATGAAATAGTCAATTGAACCTTAGTTATTAGTGAAGTTGAATGTTTTTTAATAATTTATAATGGACATAGTCTTGTTAAGTGTAAGACTAAAACATTAAAAGAGATCAAGGGTGGAATTGTGGTTCAAAATAATTTGTTGGATTAGATAATTCTTAGTTCTTAGCCCTTAGTTGTAGAGGTTTCAACTTAAATGTTGATGACCCCGTATTGAATAGTGTTGCAACTTTGAAGATGATCTAATTTTTTTCCATCCAATGTACATATGAATTTCCCTCTTATCTATCTACAACTAAGGTTTGGAGGTTTGACTCATCATTTAACTTGCCACATGAAAGTCTAATGAGAAGTTCCCTAAAAATGTTATTTTAAAGATACAATCAAAATATAATCATGTTATCCTAATAGTTAAACAAAAAATCATCATTTTTTATTTGAATAACTTCTCGTATTCATATTTATTGTATATATACAACTTAAATTATTTAACTTTAATACCTAACACAAATGACTCACTAGTTGAACACAAAAATACCATTTGTTATTATAAGAACATCACAATTATTTAAAATAAAACTTATATTCAACTTTAAATAATCTTACATTTTGGCAATTCTTCACATTAAATACAATAAATATAACTATTAAGGGTTTCTGGATTTGATTGTCTTGTAAATTTTTGCATTGACGTTTTGAATACACTTTGTGATCCATCATTAGCATGAGCAATAAGAGAGCACAAGGAAAAATGAATAAAGTTGCAGACCTAAGGGTTTCTGGATTTGATTGTGTTGTAAATTTTTGCTTAGGTCTGTAACTTTATTAATTTTTCCTTATGCTCTCTTATTGCTTATCTTGATGATGGAACACAGAGTGTGATTCGAAACGTCGATGCAAAAATTTACAACACAATCAAATCCAGAAACTCTTACTAGTTATTATCATGGATTGTGGAAATCTCTTCTCTTTGATAATAAATATGTTTTGACCACTTTTTATTTTTGTGATAGGACAAAATATTAATATAAATTAGTCCAATGTATATGCATTGCTTCTCTAATAGTTGTACAAAGAGTAGTATTTTTCCACATAACAACGATAGTTGCTTAAATGATCTTATTTTATAAATGACAAGCTTTTAGTAGATATGATATTTTATGTGAAAAAAGGGATTTATTTCACTTTTTCATCTATTTATATTTTTTATATCACAATCATAGGTTCTCATGTGTTCATGTTTGAGTCCATCTTGACCAATATTTAATGAAAAGGTTGTTTAGTTGTGGACTAATTATTGACAATATATATTATATAGGTATGCTACAAGACTAAATCTTGTAGTCAGGAGTATTCTACATAGGAATCCACCCAGCTATTAGCCCTAAGTGTGTTATTTTGGGAAGTGTGTATTTATTCAAATTTTCACTACTTTTCATTTTTAAGTCTTATTACTGATTGGTTTTAAAGTATAATAAGACAAATTTATTTGAAATGTGAATTTGGGTTACCTTTCCATTCAGGATCTACACATTTTAAAAATTGTGCATTGATTTAATTTCTTATATGCCCATTGTTAGTGCTCTCAACCAATCATTTGAACTCTTACTACCTCTCTCCACACTTTGATCTTGTGGATTTTAGTCCAAATAAATAAACATCATTCATCTTTGTCAATATTTAATGGGTTAGCATAAAAGGATTAATTATATCTATGTAGGTTCTTCTCATAGTGAGAGTGTTGATTACTACATATTTGATGATTATTTTGTGATAATAATTATGAACGTGTTAGGCCATATAAGAGAAGGCTTTGCAATGCATTCACAAGATTCTTAAGGCTAAATAAAATGACTCTTGAGGCTGAAATTGAGCATATTAAGGGAGAATCATTTTATTTTGACAACCATACAATGATTAAGATTTGGGGGGTTGAGGTTTAATCATATTTTTTATGTTCTAGGTATTCAAGAGAGTAGTCTTCATAGAGATCATTTGGAAACTAATAAATTCAAATAAGATTAGTTTCAAATAGCACAAGAAGTCATCTTTGTTTCACTCAATTTTGAAGTTCTTTGATTTCGACATTGCTACTAAGGAAGGTTTGGATCTTTTAGACTCAAAATTGTTGGATTGTAAGCCACACTTTACTTAAGGTAAGATATATGATCCCCAACACTTCATTGGAAATATGAAGGTTGTAGGAAGATAGAGGTATAAGCACTAATATGATGAAATCATATTTGATCAAAAGTAACCTCATAAAGGAAGAAAAGGAGGTCAAAAGAAGTGGCAAGATATATTAGCTTGATGGAGAAGAGTGTTTAATGATGATATCTATAAATTAGCATTATGGAGTATCAAGGATACAACATAAAGAATTAAGGTAATTCTTAAAAATGTTGATATTAAAAAAATAATGCCTTGTAACATCGTCCAAAGACAATCCCTATGGAATTTGACTCACAAGAAGTTCCATTGTCAACTATTTCAATCTAGGAATTATCTTCAACATCAAGTTGTGGTGACTAACCACCTATGAAAACGTTAGACGTAGGAAATATTTGGACTTTTGTAGATTATGATGTTACAAAATAAGGTGGTGAGTATTGTATCTGTGAATATTAGATTAGACTAGTTGTTACTTCATCTACAAGAGAGATAATAATAATAGTTATCCAACAAGGAAGAACTTTAATGAATGTTGGTGAAAGTGAGAGAAATAAATGATCTAAGGGACTTAGCTTGTGAAAAATTCCACTCATGCAAAGAATTTAAGATGTTTCTATATAATATAAAGGTGGACTCAGATAATGGGGGCTAAAAAAAAAAAGGATGCAATCATTATGGTGTGACTCAAACCATCTAGAGAAAATTGACATTGATATTGCACACATGATCCCTAAGGGAGGGAGGTGGTTGGTGAAGAAAAGTATTTTTTTTTTCTTTCTATAATTGGGATGAGACATTTCATTTGCCACTGTATTAGGTATGATAGACACGTAGGATATTGAAATTGATGTCTTAGAAGACAAAGAACATGTAAAGGATTTCTATTTTGGATCTAGTTTCAATCCAAGATATAATACATTGGTGATTTGGGTCTTTGATCAAGAACACCAAAAGCCACATGTATCTCAAGGCCTTGGTGAGCTAGGTAGAAAGATAATTGTCAAGAGATTAGGGGACATGGTACCCCTAAAAGTTGCCTTGTTTAGTAAAGCAACACCAAAAAACTACAATTTGATTACAATAAGTTGCAAGAGACACACTAATTTGTTACATGAATATAATGAGATTAAGTATGTGGTAGCATATTTCCTCAACTTAGTATAGAGGAACTTGCAAGATCATCACCCTCTTTAACTAGCTTGTCTAAATAAGATAGGAATCCTTTAATGTTGAAAATGGATAAAGAAGTTGAGATACAACAAAATCAAACAATCAAGGAAATAACAAATCTTACGAGTATCATTTTCAATCATTGAATATTTTGCAAATCTAACAAATTTGAAGGTGATTGGGGTAGCTAAACAACTCAATGCTATGAAGGATAATCAAACATGACATTGCCTTAACGCCCCTTTTCAACACATGGATGCCTAGAGTGTTGATTATAAATACAATATTAGGTATTTCCAAGTATAATATTGAAGCTTTAGAGTATATTATAATTACTCTTCAAATAATGTGATTGTTGAATGATGTTTTCTTATAGTAGAGCAAGCTTGACATGACACTCCATGAAAAAATGAAAAAATTCAAGGATTTGGAGGTTTCAATCACCATTTATATTTGATGGTAACGATGGTATGAAATAATTAGAGGCTTGAAAAATTGAGTTCCAAAAGATTTAACCTATAGTTGTAAAGTCAACAATTCAAGGAGATAAGGTTCCCTATTTTGTGAAAATGCAAAATAATGAGTTGCTAAACTTGGCGTTTGAAATAGATAACTTCCCAAAGGATGCAAAAATGATACTAGATGCCAACTATACAAAGAACATTCTAAATAATCAATAGCCTCCTAAAAAATATTTTTCTATATGGTTTGCTAATTATTCATAGGCCTAGATGATTTTACAAGTGGCACTGCCCAAAAAGAAATGTGAATGTAGTGTAAGACTTTGGCATTTTTTACTTGATTTATTGAACTAGTTAAGCTTTTGAGGATAAAGTGTCCATCTTAGGCATTGATTAAGGAAATATTAAACAAGTGGTTGGAGAAATATTTTGTCTATAAAAGGCACACATGGTTTGCATTTATGAGAATTCAATTTTTAAGATTGGTGAGTTGTTAAGGGAGTGGTTAACACTCAACAATTTCTACAATACTTCAATGTAGTTTGTTATATTTGTTTAGAACTGCCTAATAAGTCTATGATGTTCAATTATTGTAACAATGAAAAGAGGACAAAATTCAAATTTACTCAAATCTTCTTTGTATTTGACCCACTAAGGGTTGGTGGTGGCAACTAGGCTATTTCTTATTAGCCATCCTCTACTACATGAAATGGAAAGGGTTCATCTTTGTAACTGTATCATCGAAAAATAGAAGCACTTCCATTTTTGACTGGTTTATCCTTCTGAGTAAGTTTTTTGGAGTCATGTCAAGCGCCTTGAATGAGTCTTTGACTTGGATATTCTTTTTCCCCCTAATTCTGCCCTATTTTCCAATTTTCTCCTACCTTTTCTGGCATTCAACTTTGTGATTATGAGATTATTGACCTCAGGGTCAAGGTCGACCTTCTAGGTCAAGGTTGACCTTGACCCTAACCTAGGGTCCAAATTTTAGTATCCCAAAGTTTCCAGATGTCGGGCTTCAGAAAGATTTAATTCCTGCTTCCGGGTCGGCTGTTTCGGTCTTCAAGGAAATGACTGTTGAAATTATATTTAATATAGGTCCACTTCTAGGGGTATAGGTATAATTGGGATTTAATTCTCCTATGTAGGCCTCTCTAAAATATTATTCCCTAGATTTGTATATAAGGAAGCTTTTCTCCTCTCATTTTCTCTAAGACTTGAAAAAGGCAAGCTAAGACGCAAGAAGAAATTCCATGCATCCAAACTCTATGCATATTATATTGAAGGAAGCATTCAAGCATTCAAGCATTCAAGCATCCAATTCACCAATGAGTTCCATTGGTAGCCATTGAAGGATTCAAATCTCTATGGAGCTCTCTCGTTGAAGATTTCTCCATCCACATCCATGCAAGCTTCTTCCTATTCCAAGATCCATTCAAGATTGGTGTTGAAGATACAAAGGAAATTGATTTGACACATCCTACATTCTACATTATACATCCATTTTAAACATTCATACTTGTGGATCCAAGGATTCAAGTTCGCTACAAAGGTTTATATACAAGAAAGGTGAATTTGTTCATTTACTCTATTTATCTCTGCAATTTCAATTATATTTTAAGGTTAATTCCAAAACTGGGGTTTGACCAAGGCAAAGCCCTCCCTCCAAAAAAAAACCATTTTTATTGCAAGTACCGGTAGAAGACAATGAATTAAGGTGCAGATCTGGATACCCTTTTCGACATACTTTCAGGATCCAAAAACAAATTTTCCATAGGACTGTGCAGGTCAAGGTTGACTTTCTGTTTTGGGTCAGGATCGACTTTCTATTCTGGGTCAAGATTGACTTTCTATTCTGGGTCAAGGTTGACTTTCTGTTCTAGGTCAGGATCGACCTTCTATTTTGGGTCAAGATCGACATTCTCTTTTCGGTCAAATTCTACTTGAGCCAGATCCAGAAAATATTTTTGGGTTTTATAGATCTCACAGTTTTGGTTTAGGATCGTGAAAATCAGAAGTTTCTGAGATCATTTGACAGGGTTTTCAACAGATTCTTTTTTGGAGGTATGTATTTTATTCCATTATCCTTTGCAAAACATTTCTAGGTCTACATTCCTTATCATTCCAATTAAATGTAAGTGGTTAAATGTGGCATATGGTCTCTTTTATGTGCAAATATGCATTGCTCTAAACCCTATTTAAAGATCTCCATATTTTCCCTCTTACATTTTGGTGAACCCGCGATAGACAACTCTTTATTTTTCATGTTAGATTTGCATTTTATGTTAGGTCTTACATGCATATAAAAGTATATTTCTTTTATGCTCTTGCATTCATATGTCAAAAAATAAAAAATCACAAATTTATTTTAAAATACAGAAACATTTACATTTTTCATGCTTGTAATGTTACGTTGTGTTCAACATGTATGATTTTTGTTTTGAATACTTTGATGAAGATTTTGTTGTGAAAGAGGATAGATCAAATAATGAGGTGCATGGAAGTGAGGATGAAAATTGTTCGAATAAGATCTCCATGGATCCTATTCCTATTTCATCCTCCTCTACAACATGTTCAATTGGCCTTTACCATAGGGTGTGTGCATGGTTACCTTCATGTTCCACTATTTACAACATTGATACACCTAGAAAGACTTCATTTAGTACGTGTGATGTTACTTTGTCCTCTCTTGTATTACCTTGTATGGATATATTAGAGAAAGAAGATGAATTTAATCTTTCTCTTTATGGAGATGAGTTGAGGATTGATGTTAATTCTTCTCCTAATATATGTCTTTACTATGAGCCTACTTTAGAATATAACTTACCTTCTTTCCCCTTTAGGGATCAAGCTTTAGTGATTTATGGCGCTCCTACAAGGTGATTTATTGATAGGGATGATAATCCTCCTATTTGGGATGAACCTTTGGATTTGGATGTTGATTACTCTCTTCCTCATGAAGCCATTGTGGATGATTCTACTTTTTGGGATGAACCCTTGGATAAAAACATTGATTTATCCCCTCCTCATGCAGATACCTTGATACAAGAGGGTGATTTATCAACAGATGACATATTCATACATGATTGTGACTCTTTTTCTAAAAAACACTCCCCTGATGCAGACATTTTAGAGGAAGAAGAAGACATTATAGATGCCTTACCTCCCTTTGGGATTCCTTCTAGTGATGAGGCATTAGCAGAGAATGATATGAATTCCATTCATGCTTTCCCTCTTAGTGATGATCTTATGGAGAATCAATATCCTACCTCATCTCCTCCTAGGATGTCTTCTTTGTGTCCTTCTTGCAAATCTATTCATAGTTTTGAGACAACTAACATGGTTTATCCAAAATCCTTGTTGACTATTAAAGGTTTTCCTTGTATTATTATCAAGGGTAAACCTAGGGATCCTTTGGATTTCTTTGATAACACTGATTTTGTTTCACATGCCTATTGTACAAGGAATAACCCTTAGCATACTATTCTGATTTCTTTACCTTTTTCTCAACCCATTCTTTCTCCTCCACACCGTCTTCCTAGCAAGGAGTATAATTTGATAAACCAATTACGCAATACCCCTGCCAATATTTGTTTATGGGAGCTTCTTCAAACGTCACCTACCTACCATGAATCCTTGCAAAAATCTCTAGCAAATATTCACACTCCACCTCCCAATCAAGAGAACATCAATGCCTTCTTACAGTGCATGCATGCTACCCCGGATCCTCCTGACATTATATTTACTCAAAAGGATTTACCTTCTAAAGAAGTTTAGAATCAATATGATTCTCTTATGGTTGCTTTTACTATCAATAAGAGTATCATTTTTAGGACCTTGATTGATAATGGATATGGGCTTAATATTTGTAGCATGGACACGCTCAAAGCGATTAAAGCCAATCTTTCATCTATTCAACCTAGTATTGTTCCTATACGTGGCTTTGATAGCATTGATAAGAACACTTAGGGAATCATTACCTTACCTATCAAAGTAGGCCCAATCATCCTGAGTACTCCTTTTCATGTTATTCCTGGGACTTTTAATTATAATATCCTTTTGAGTAGTCCTTGGTTGCATGAGATGCATGCTGTTCCTTCCACCCTTCACCGTAAAGTAAAGTTTATTCACAACAACATGGTGTATAGACTTCATGTGAATGATGCACCAAATCCTTGTTTGAATATTAAAACCCACAGTACTCCTATTCCTAATAGTAATCCTTCTTCCTCTAATGTTCTTCCTGGAGATGATTGGGGAACCTTCGATTTTAATCCTACCTTTATTGGAGAGTATAAGGTTTCTGATCTTGATTTTATGAAGCCACAAAGAGAGTTTGAACAACAAGATTTTTCTTCTACTTCTAATGACCTTCATAATAACTTTGTCGCTGCTTCTACCCACTATGAATCTGTCAAACCCACTAGTAATGACATAGTGACCACTGAAGTTCCATTGACTCCTTCTGATATGGGTTCTTGTTATGGTTCTGGTTATCATATACTAGTTAAACAAGGATTCCATGGTCAAGGATGTGGTAAGAATAAAATGGGAATTCAAATGCCATTAAAGAATGGGGGACATGAGTATTCTTATGGATTGAGATTTAATCCTCAACAACACATCAATGTCACCAACAGCTCAAATAACACTTCAAAACATGATGACCCTATGAATCACTTTGACCAAGAAGTTCTTTTTCCTAAACTCCTTCGTGCTAAGATGATTACTAGACCTAAATGCAAAAAGAAATGTAGTCCACACTTGAAGACTCTTCCTTTTTGTTTGTATCATAGATTTCATGATCACTCTACTAATGAATGTTGAGCTTTACATTATAATATTAGGCAGCTCATTGATAATAAAGCTATTTATATATCATGTGGCAATGAGGTGTATTTCAATCCCGTTTTCTCTAAATAAAATTTATGTTCCTATTATGGAGCTCCATATTATGTAAACAATGTTAGCCTAATCCTTGGGGGCTCATTGTCTTACATAGTGTTGTGAGCGATATAATAGGTCCCCTTTCATCCTTGTTCCTATGCTTGGGGGGAAATGATGTCATCTCCTTCTTTTCTGTCTTTTTGAGATCCACTTTTCCCTTGGTTAAGCAGTATCTATCTATTATGTGATATCCAATCAAACATGATAATTTTGGTTTGCATTGAGGATCTATGTCCTTGATCATAAGCTATTTCATTATTTAACATTGGGTTTCCATGGTTGATAAATCTCTCACCTTGGAAACTAAATAGTGTGCTATCCCTCACAAGGGTTACTTTTTCACTTCTTGCATGTTATCTCTTTGCATTCGTCCCTTCCATGGCCTCATAGGAGCTATGACCTTCTTCTCTTGGACTGGGTGTTGTCTATGGATATTGTCTTGATGTTGCTAAAGAAGTCTTTGTCCTTGTTCTTTTCTTTCCTTAACATGTCAAAATAGTACATATTTTTCCATCTTAAGGAGGGGGCATATATACGACCTTCCTCATTCTATATTATTACATTTTTGTTCTAACCTTTTGTTTTGCAACATGCTGGATCCTTTGAAGGTAACGGACATAAGTTTCTAAATCCTCAAGAGATACACATTCAATTACAATTCAATATGCTAAATCCTCTAAAGGTAACACACATAAGTTGCTAAATCCAGAAGAGATACACATTTTACAAATGTATTCCATGTTGATATGAGGATATGGATCCATGGGTATTTCATAAAAGCCATCAAAAGATGCACTACATACATGCACAAAGCTGCCATAAGGTGCACACATTTATGTGGTGACTATCAAGTTCTCTCTTGGTAGGCCATCCTATCCTTTTTCTGGTTCACAGTGAGATACACACATCTTACTGGGCAAGCTAGCCACTCATTCCTCTCCTTTTCTTTGACTGGTGATGTCTCTCTTATCGTAATATTAGGTTTGACAAGGACTTGAGTCCCTAGGGGCTTGAAGATTCCTTTGTCCCTTTTGATTTCAATAAGATTATATTTTCTCTATGATCTCCTTTACCAAGAGTTTGCATCGAGTCCATACTCTTGCTAAATTGGGGCTAAATGTATCGTCGAAAAATGGAAGCACTTCCATTTTGGACTGGTTTAGCCCTTTGATTAAGTGGTTTGGGGTCATGTCAAGCACCTTGAATGGGTCTTTGACTTGGATCTACTTTTCCCCCTGATTTTTCCCTATTTTCCACTTTTCTCCTACCTTTTCTGGCATTCTGCTATGTGATTATGAGATTCTTGACCTCAGGGTCAAGGTAGACCTTCTAGGTCAAGGTCAAACTTGACCCTAACCTAGGTTAAGGTTGACCTAAACCATGACCTAGGTCAGGATCGACCTCGACCTTGACCCAGGGTCCAAATTTTAGGATCCCAAAGTTTCTGGATGTCAGGCTTTAGAAAGATTTAATTCCCGCTTCCGGGTCGGCTGTTTCGGTCTTTGAGGAAATGAATCTTGAAATTATATTTAATATAAGTCCACTTATAGGGGTATAGGTCTAATTGGAATTTAATTCTCCTATGTAGGCCTCTCTAGAAGATTGTTCCCTATATTTGTATATAAGAAAGCTTTTCTCCTCTCATTTTCTCTAAGACTTGAAAAAGACAAGCTAAGACGCAAGAAGCAATTACATCCATCCAAAATATCTAAATAATATATTGAAGGAAGAATTCAAGCATTCAAGCATCCAATTCATCAAGGAGATCCATTGGTATCCATTAAAGGATTCAAAGCTCTATGGAGCTCTCTTGTTGAAGATTTCTCCATCCACATCCATGCAAGCTTTTTCCTATTCCAAGATCCATTCAAGATTGGTGTTGAATATCCAAAGGCAATTGATTTGAGACATCCTACATTCTACATTCTGTATGTGGTAAATTTGGACTTGTTAAATCACCATACACTTCAACATAGTCCTTCTTCACCAGATACACACAGGACTGAATATGAGATTATTCATCCTGTCTGCCTGCATGATTCGACATGTTGCCTTCTATCCAGATGGGGTTTTCAAAATAGCTCTGAGAACGAGAGTCTCACAACCATAGACCAATCTAGGAATGAAGGATTTTTCTCCATGAATGCAATACAATGCAATATTATTCTAAGAATTGAAAGATGTAAGATTAATCTAAGACATGAGTTCAAATGCAATTATTCTAGAAATTGAAACTATTCTATTTGAAAAATAAAATTATTCTATATGGTATTATCAAGAAATGTGGTAATAATTCAGTATTCTAACAATGCATGAAAATGAGTGGGGTAATTAGGGGTTTTGAATGAGAGATGGGAGTTATTTTATAGACTCAGAAGTGATCAGAATAGAAACTTTCCTCTTTGAAATAAAACAGATAGAAAAGCCAGTTTAAATTAGAAAGCCTTATTCAAAAGAATACAATAAATTATTTTCCCTTTTGCTTTAACTTTTTTATTTCTTTGATTTTAACTATTTTATTTGATTTTAATTGTTTTCTTTCTCTTTAAAACACAATTAATTCAAAGATTCTATTTCTGAACAGAAGAAAGATTTTTGAGAGAATATCCAATTAGTTAAATAAATATGACCTCATAAATAGGTTTTTCTCAATTATCTGAATATGATGACATTAATTTTTCCATTATTATACTTAGTGAAAAACAATGATCGAGATAACCGGCAGACTACAGAGTTCACCGACGGACTACAAGCATTACCGGCAAACAACAAGCATACCCGACGGAAACACAAAGGTCATGAAAAATGTTAAGTATGGAATTGACCAATGAACACTGAATAAGACATCACCGACAGGTCAATTACATAACATTGAGGACATACTCGATGACACAGTTTTGAGAACAAAACCGACAGAACAGAAAAGGCATACCCGATGACCAGTTCAAGAAAGGAACACCAACGACCAAGAAAACCAACCGTTAGAACCGACAGTCAATTAGAGAACCCGCAAATAGTGGATCTGAGTTTTACACAATGGATAAAGCAATATAATTCTAATGTAAATGTTTTAAAGCATCCTAATGGATCTAAAACATATCTAACTAAAGATCAAGGTCAAGTTGTAAACCTTGGATCTAGAGTTAACTTGAAAAGTGTGAATCAAGAATTGAGCCAAGAACTAGTATAAATAGATGTTCGAATCAATTGTGAGTAATAAATTCATTGTTGTTGATAGCCATGAAGAGCATCTAAGGAGAAGAAGGAAGAATTCGTGCAAAGTTTAGAAACGGATCATATCAGTTGTCAAGAACACAAAGGCTACCGATGAGAAGATAAAGGTATTATTCAATCATGGAAGGATGATTACTTATTCAGAGGAAGCTTTATTGGATCTATTATCAACAATTAGAGATTACATACATCATCAAATCAAATACTTATGTAGTTGCATTCTAACAAGTGCATCACATCTAAAATCCTTTTGTAGAAGGTGGACTTAACAGTTCTTTACAAATCTCTTAATAGAGTGCACACTTAACAATGTTGCTAAAGTTTGAAACAAAGTAGATCTTAACAGGTCTCCACTGTAATAATCCTAACAGGGTAGGTCATTAGAAGTGACCAATTGTAAGCCTTAACCAACCCCTTCTTATCTGCAGATAGTGAAGTCTTGTGGGTAACAATCCCCACCACAGTTTTTACTTCCTAACAAGAGTTTTCTACGATATCATATCTTGTGTTATGTGTTATCTATTTTCATGAATGTTTCTGTTATGGTTACATACTAAAAGAACTTATGATATGATTGCATATACATAAAGAAAGATGAACAGTTAGATAAGATAATTTACAAACTGATGATTAAGGGTTAATGGGCTAACCAAGAAAAGTTTTAGAGGTACTGATTCACCCCTCCCCTCTCAATACATCATTCCAATATAATTCCAAAAATTGGTATCAGAGCTAAGTCTCTTTCTTGAAAATCTTAAAGACTTGAGAGAAAAGATCAGAGCAATGGACAAGTTCAGACTGGACATGACTATTGAGAATGAGCAGTGACAGATGCAAATAAACTATGAGCAGTATAAGGAGGCGAAAATAAAACTAAGAAAATTTCTTGATGAAAGAAAGATTATGACAACCAGACTGAATGGGAAAGACTACAAAGAATTGGAAATAATAGATTGCTTTGAAATAGCAGAATCATCAATGAGCAAAGCTTCAGATGCATCAGTTGAAGAAATTGTAAGTCTACTAGAGATCAATCTACATCTAACAGATCAAATCAAGATGCTGCAAATTGGTCAAGATACTCAAATGGTGAAAATGATTGATGTCATGAATGATGCAAGAAAAGATGAAAATGAAAGAACAGTAGCCATTGATGATAGGAGGAAAATTACAGAGAAGCTACAAGAAAAAGAATCAGAGATTCAAAGACTCACTGAGCATCACCATGAGGTTACAAACTAGAAAATTCTTATGAGTCAAGAAGCAAAAAGATTAAATATAGAACTCATTGAAAGAATAAAGATCATAGGTGAGCTAAGAGAAGAGAACAAAAAATTGAAGCATGAAATCAAAGTCCAGAATCAACACAATGAATTGATTAAAAAGGCTGAGGATAGAAAAAAAAGGATGGATGATTTTCTTGATGGACAAAGAAGAGTCAACAACTACACAGGATTAGGGTACAATGAGAATGGTGAATCTTCTAATCAACGAGATCAGAGGAATGCTTTCACAACCCCAAGATCCAAGAATCTTTCATGCAATCACTGTGGAAAACCAGGCCACACCTCAAACATCTGCAGAAGCAAAATGAAAGGTATTTCTCAAGCACAATCTACTTTTACTGGTAATTGTTATAAATGTCAAAAGAAAGGACACAAGG
>MU228371.1:3262046-3281752 GCA_018584345.1 Thuja plicata | reverse complement strand
TATATATATATATATGAGCTTGTCTTTTGGTATCATTACATGTGTCATATTGTCTTTTATGAGATGTTTCCTATATGCTTAGATGCTTAGATGATTTAGAATGTATGCAAATGTATGAACATATTTTAAATATATGTAGATGTATGAAATGCACATGTATGGTTTAGATGCAAAGATGTATGTATGTAGATGATTTATGTAAATGCAATGTGTAATTGAAAATGCTAATATAATGTGTAATACCCCAAAATTGGCACCTTATAATCCAATCCATTTTGGTGCATTCCTTCAATTTTCTCATCATCGAAGTCCTATTGTACTAGGAAAATTCTCCTCCTAATTGACTTTAATTGACCGAGTCTCAAATGCAGAAAACCCAAATTTGCATAAATTTGACATTATATTTAATTCCAAAATTATCAAGGTTTATTAGCTAAATTTCCCTATGATTAATTGATTTAATTCTAAAGTCCTAAGTGCTTTTAAATTAAATTAATTCCCCCCCCCCTTTAGCTAATATACATAAAAGGAATTGAATAGTTATTTAATTGATTGGATGAATTATCCTCAAAAGGGAATTCCATGTGAAAAGTCACTCATGTGGCAATAATCCATCCTTTTTATTAAATAATTCATGCTTTTTTGTCTCAAAAGGAAATGAAGAGACAACTATTTCTTTTCAAGAAACTCTTCACCCTCTTTCATGGTTTTCTATAAATTGGACCTCTTTTTCTTCATTTGAGAGGATGATTTTTGAGAGCATCAAACTTATAGTGAAATTTGCATTGATTATTACATGCTTTTTTGAATTTAAATTGCATAATTAGATTAGTTTCAATTTGGATTAAAGATATGTTGATCTTATTTGCAATTCATTTTCATATCTAACATCTCAATTTCATCTCTCTAGCTTTCTAGTTTAAATGCAATTCCAATTCTAGATTAAGAGCATTTGAATTCTAGATCAAGAGTGTTTCATTTCTTAGATTAATTGCAATTTCATTCCATAGAGTAGTTGCAATTTCAATTCTAGACTAGTTGCATTTGATTCCATAGATTAATTGCAATTTCAATTCTAGAGTAGTTGCAATTCATTTCATAGATTAAATGCATTCTATTTCATAGGTTAATGGCAAATTCATCTTCTCTCATGCTTTAGAAATCCTCCATGTTAGCAATGGTCAGGTTGTTGGCTCTTGTTCTGAGAGTAAATTCGACATCCACAACTAATTAGGAGGCAACAAGTCGCTTCAATCAAATTTGTAGGATGAACAATTCATGTTTGTCTTTGTGAATTAAACGATTGAGTAAGGAATATGCTGAGTTTGTGCCTGATTTAGAGGTCACATTCAAGCACACACATTTTGGCATCCACCGTGGGGCAGAAAAAATGATTTTTGGCCTGATTTTCAAACTTTTTGACAATGTTTTGGGAACTCTGCCGTACGTCCGTACAACACTGGTACAGAGTATCACACGAAGTTTTGCATCGAGCCATGCAAAGCTTTTCTCTTTGTAGCACTCTGTCACTCGAAGAAACATAAAGCTCGTGCGCTTCAAAGCACTTGCTCGCACGTAGCGAATTACTTTCTCGCGCGAACTTTAGCAGATAGACACTTAAATTTCAGAATTTGTAATCTGCTATTTTTTATTTTTTGACATCTATTTTCTACTGTGATTTTTCTGTTTCTGATTTCTGCTGCAGCATAACAGTGGTTTGCAGGTTCGCTTGTCAAAGATCAAAAACTCTCTAACATTTTGCTTGCAGGACGGTTGTCAAAGGCATAATTAAAACATCATGTTTGTTTACTATTTTTCATTCACATAGTTTAAATAGGGCTTTGTTAAAATTTTGTAAGGATCCCAATAGCAAAGTAGGGGAATAGGCTCTTCATTACATGGAAGTGATGCCCATGGATGACACCGAGACCCAGATGTTTCTATCATGACGAATACTTGGGGAAGCAAAGCAAGATAGCGAATCTTTAGCACTTCTACTTGTTAGGGGATTATGCTCTTCTCTCTTTGAGAGAATCAGAAACCCAAAGGCTTGTGGATTTGGTGGAGTGAAACTATCTCGATAATGAATATGCTTGATTTGTTTGGGTGAGGTGAAAAGGTAGAGAAGTATGCTCTTCTCTCTTTGAGAGAATCAGGAAATCAAACCCTTGAATCCGAACCAAGTCGTGTCACCTTTAGAGGGCCTGCCAAAAGTTGAACCTCCGGGAATGACCCAAGTGAGTACACACCTTTCACCGGTGATTCCACCTCACTCTAATAAATTCTAATTTGTTGTAGTCTAAAGACTCCAAAGCCATGGTAACTTCTTTCTCATGATTTTGACTATCATCGTGAGAAAGCCTTGTTTGTTGTACTGAGTGGCCTCGCTCCTAGCCTTGCTTGCAAGGGTGTATGACTTACATGTGTTGGTGTGGATGCAAGGCCCTAGCTCTGTATTAGAGGCACTGAAGGTTATTGTGAATGAAAGCCTATTAAACACTCTCTTAGTTAGATGCCTACCCGGTTCACCTCCGAAAGGAGACATAATCTGTGCGCAGGGAGAGGGAAGAATCTCTCCCCTAGATTCTCGACATAGGTATGCACTTGGATGCTTGAAGTGGTATATGACGTTGGCCCCTATTTAAGGGTAACCTTCAAACATATATACTTAGTCCTTGGAAACACCAAAAACATGGGTGCTCTTTCAAGGGTGACACTGCTGTGTGAGGTGCACGTATACACATAAGATAGTGGGGCACATATTTTGTCTTCTCAACCAATTTTCTTTGTAGGGATAATTGAGTGTTTGTTCTTGAGTCTTAAGCTATCCGAATCATCATCAAACAAAGACTCCCATTATTCTGCCAAGTTGCTTTGTCCTTGGCAGAATTGTTTACGACTATTGCTTGTGTCACCATTGCTTGATTGAAACTTCGTGTCTGTAAATGAGTGCTTGTCACCTTGAAATAGAGATTGCTGATTTGTATCATCATAAAACTTCCCTGAACCTAAAATTTTTGTCAGAGAACAGTTCCTGCTGTGTCTCAAATTCTGGTTTTTACCTCAAAAACTGAGTCCGTTTACCGAAATTTGGTATTTTCTCGCGTGAACTTTCAGAAACCTGGCACTTGCTCACGTGAGCTGACATTTTCTTGCGTGAATTTTAGCACTTTCTCATGTGGCAAGGAATTTCCTCACGCGGATCTATAGCCTGGCATCCAAAACAGTGACCTTTTTCCCGTTAACTGGTGAAATTTTTACCTGATCTACCTTTTGTCTGGGGTCTAATTTCTTATTTCCTCGTTGTCTACAGTCTGAAACTAGTTGCTTTGAGTTGCGAACTGACTAATTCTTACTCAAACTTGTCTTGTCTCTTTTTCTCCATCCTATCTTTTTGTGTTTTCATACCGTGCGACACGATCATCATATCTCGGCTGTTCTAGGCATACTCTCGATGACTCGTGCTAGGTGCATCTCACACCTTGGCTATTCTAGCCTATTACCTCTTTTTTTTTTGATACCTCTAGAGATAGATTTATGAGTCAGATCTTAAGTTTCCTCTCGTATCAACTTCATTTATGCCTGTTACGACTAGGAGCGGTAATATTTTTCCCATATGCGGTTTCGGAGTAGGTAGAAGTAAACCTCACAATCAAGGAAAAGGTAATTTTGAACCCATTATTCAAGTTGATAATCAAGAGGGATCCTCATGCTCCTCTTCCCCGCTTAGTATAGATCAAAGTCCTAATCAGAAACTAGTTCTTCAGTTTTGTTCTAATCCGTTATTTCAAGATCAACATAATCCATTTCTTTCAGATCAACTAGGCTTCAAAAAATCACCCATTTGGGTTGATCCTATTAACGATCCTCATTTCCTTAGTGATCCTTTTCAACACTCCAATCCTTTTGATTCTCCAAAGAGCACATTGGCTATGAGTCCTCCACGTGATACATACACTCATACTAAAGGAGTGCACACAGAACAATCTCGTATTGACAAGATGACATCTCCTTTCGATTACATGCAAGGTCATGACCAATCCCAACATGAACAAGGTCATCAAGAAGAAGAACATCACCAAGGTCAAGATCAGACTTACAGTATTTATGAAATCCTTGGCAATGATTATGAGCCCATAACTCAAAATGACATAGACGCAGCAAAGTCTAATAAAGCTCTCATCAAAATGATGGAAATACTCCTCGCGGAAGACAAACAAAAATACTTCCTATATTTGGAAAAATAAGGGGTCAAGTTACCCGCAAACTTCCAAGTGGAAACACTTGTTGCTAAGGAAGAGGAAAGTGAGACCTCCAAGTTGCATAAGATAATTCAAGACATGCAAGGTCAAATCAGCCAACTTATGAAAGACAAGGACAAACCAACGCAATAGTTTACAATGGAAAGTATATGTCCTTTTCCATTTGATAAGAGTATTGTTATGCCACCTTTTCCCAAAGGTGTAGAACTCCCCAAATATGACAAATATCTAGGTACCATTGATCCTTAGGATCATTTAAGAGAATTTGGTGCCTTATCAATGGAGTTTATACATGATCAAACATATTTGATGCATCTTTTTCCACGGAGTTTGGGTGGTCCCGCCATGTAGTGGTTCTCACGATTACCCACTAGTATCAAGACTTTTGACGAGATTGCCAATCTCTTTATACAACATTATTCTCACAATATTCAACATCCTGTCAACATAAGGGACCTTTGCAACCTTAAGAAAAGGCAAGGGGAACCATTCTTAATGTTTCTCCAAAGATGGAGACAACTTTGCACAAATTACCCTCACAAAATACCCGAGTCTGAGAAACTCGATATATTCTTGGATAATCTCACCCCTGATTTCGGGTATCAAGTCCAACTTCAAGGTCCCATTAACTTTGATAGTATGATAAAACAAGTTGTGAGAATAGAAGCATTCATGGTTAAAAAAGGTGAATTGACCTTGAATAAAGATAACAAACAAAACTCCTCATCTTCCAACAAAGATAAAGGGAAATTTTACAATAAAAATAGGGATGTTGTGAATGATGGGGTGGTCGATAATGTGACTTCAACTTCTTTGAAACCGGTCTTCAATCTCACCTCTAGTATACAAGCAACCAAAGTTGTTGAAAAGGATGCAACCAATACTCAATAGCCTTCTAGATTTTCTGGCAACAAACCTTGGGCAGCGCGACCCAAGCGTGAGTTTACTTCTTTGGGAGAATAGCTAGATGTGGTTTTCAAAACTTTGGTACAAATCAGATTCTTGCTCCTTTGGAGAAACGTCTATACGATCCACAACCATGACCTCATTGGTGGAATGAGAATGCTTAGTGTGACTACCATCAAAACAAAGGTCATAAGACTGCTACATGTCTGCAATTGCGTCACAAAGTCCAAGATTTGATTGATAACAAGGTTATCGTTGTGGAGAATCATAAAAATAATTTGGATCATCAAGCATTCAAAGATCCCTTTCCTCGTCACGAGAAAGGTGAGTCCTCCAATGCTCAGAATAATAAAGCCAAAGTTAATTATGCACATTCCACTTACGATAATGTTATCAACATGATTGAACTGGTGGAAGTGGAATATTGCAATATGTTTACTAGCAAGGGAAGTGGGAATTCTTCTAAACCCAGAACCCTATTTGTCTTGAGAGGCCTTGGGTCTCAATTATTAGAATCTGAAACATCTCTAGATTGTGCAAACATTGTTACTAGATCTCAAGCTAAAATCACTATCAAGGGTCTTAACCCTTCTGCTGCTACTTTTGCGCCAAAATAAACTATGGATAAGACTGTTGTTGGCTCTACCAATAAGACCATGAAGGTGCTCCCTATGCCTCCTACTGCTGGTTTTAGAATTCTTGACCAGCTTCAAAGGACCAATGCTCATATAACTATTTTTGAGCTATTGAAGAACTCACCTGCTCATAGGCAGATTCTGGACAAAGCTCTCACAGAAGCTAATGTCCCCAAAGATATCAATTTAGATTAGTTTCAATCCATGGTGGGTCACCTGATTTCACCGCATTATTTGTCCTTCTCTAAAGAAGATGATCACTCCATTAGTCACCTACACAGTGCTCCTCTGCACATAGAAGTCATGATAGGAAAACAACTAGTCCGTTGCGTCCTCATTGACAATGGTGCTGGTCTTAATATTTGCTCCGCTCATTTTCTTTCTCAGCTAGGGTATGGCAAAGATCGCATAGATTCTCACAAAAGAATTATCATTAAGGCCTATGATGAAGAAGAGAGAAAATCTAAAGGTCTAGTTGTGCTACCCATTCGGATTGGTCCTGTTGAAAGAGACGTCACATGTCAGGTGCTAGACCTTCCTCTTGCGTATAATATCTTGCTAGGGAGACCGTGGATCTATGAGATGCAAGTGGTTCCTTCCACATACCATCAGTGTATCAAGTTTTCTTTTCAAGGTGCAGAGGTGACAATTCCTACCAACATGGGCTCTTCTTGTAATTCCCTCACTCAATCAGCTGATAGTCTTGTTCCAACAAATAGAGAATACAAAGAACTGTATGATGCCAAGCTCAGAGATATGGAACAGACTTTGAAAATCAAAGACATAGGCATGGGTGGATATCAAATAGAACCCGTGCTATCTTTAGCAGCTCTACCTCCATCTCCCCATTCTTATGGGAGACCTTCTGAGAAAAATAGATCTTTTGCTACTCCTGAGGTAGTTTATGATGGTGTCTTTGTACGGTCCTCACAATTAGAAGATGAAGACGAGGAAAGAGCTATTAAGGCTTGGATTTGCAAAGGAAAGAACATAGTTGAACAGACTACCCCAGCTCTAGAACTAAACCCCAACAATGAAGGTCTTAAGATTATGAAACATTTTGGGTACAAAGGGAGTGGCCCAATAGGGGTGAATGGAAATGGGTCTCTGGAACCTATTCAAGCTATAGGTCAAAAGACAAAAGACACCACTAATTTAGGTTTCAAAAAGATCCTGTTCCATCTAGGGATCAATAAATTTGTGCCAGAAATAGAACCTGCACCAAAACCTGAATTTACAGCTGCAGTCAACACTATAGAAGATAGCTCAGATGAGGATTTCTTTCTTTATCCCATTCCTCCAGACCTAGCTGCATTCTTTGCTAAGCCAGATAAATTTTTACTGCATGTCAGTACAACTGAAACTGACAGTGATTCTGATCAAACCACTCCATTTGAGACACTAACCTTTGAGCAATGGAAAGACTTACAAGATCCTAACTTCCAAGGTGAGTGGTACATGCCACCATAATTTCAAGAGCAGTTGACACAAGAACAAGCTAGTGTTGCAAGAACCCAAAAACCTTCATGGTGCAAGCACCCAAGTCAGAGTTCAGATATAGACTCTCATGAGTATGAGTTTGATAGTTTGTTAGCAGGATCTTATGAAAGACTTCTTGACGTAAGTGAGGGGTCTAGTGAAAGGTCTAATGAGTCCGAGTCTATAGGTGTTCACATGTATTCTACTTCGGTCGTTAGGGATCAAAAGGATTCAAACACACCTTTGGATGAGATCGGTTTAGCTCTCAACTTAATAATTAACACTTTTGATGACTATACTGTGAACGCACTTGAACCTGTCACATCTCTTTCCCTCCAACATCCTGAATTAATAGATTGGAATTCCCCTTCTTCATCCAGTGAAGTCCTTACATTCCAAAATGATTACACCCTAGCCTACTACCTTCATGCTGTGGAACCCATGACGTCCTCCACTAGTGAAGAAAGTGTCAACATGACCAAGGCTGACATCAAGTATCTTAGTCAGAAAATTAAAAGAAGAAAAAATAGGCGCTCTGATGGTGAAAACCACATTGTGGCAGTATCAAAGCCAAAAAAAGTAAAAACAAAAGACGTATTCAAAGGTGAAAACCTCTCTGAGGCGCCTGAGGATGAGATACTTGATGTGCTTCCTAGTCACTTCCAGGAATGTTCGTTAGTGTTAATTGAGCCAACTCAGCCGATAAATCTGGGAACAGAAGAACATCCACACATCATTCATGTGGCCAAGTCATTATCTACAGAAGAACTTAAGGAGTTCACATAATTATTCCAAGAGAAAAAGATAAATTTTGCATGGACATATTCTGACATGCTGGGTGTGGATCCTGATCTCATTATGCATCACTTATCAATAGCTCCAGGTGTGAAACCAGTTAAACAAAAAGTTAGAAAGATGCATCCGCATGTGGCTTTATTGATCAAGGTAGAATTGGAAAAACTTCTAAAAGATGGGTTCATCCGAGTGATTGATTATGTAGAGTGGATCTCTAATATAGTCCCAGTGACTAAACATGACAAATCTATATGGGTCTGCACTGACTTTAGAGATTTAAATTTGGCATGTCCCAAAGATGATTTTCCACTTCCCAATATTGACATGATCGTGGACATGACAATAGGATATGAGATGTATTTGCTAATGGACGGTTTTTCTGGTTATAATCAAATCAAAATTGTGCCAGAGGACCAAGAGAAGACTGCTTTTACTTGTGCATGGGGTACATTCTTTTGGAATGTTATGCCCTTTGGTTTAAAAAATGCCGGAGCTACTTATCAAAGAGCTGTCACTACAATATTCCATGACATGATGCATAGGACAATGGAAGACTATGTGGATGACACACTTGCTAAAAGTATGGATAGAAAGACACATCTCACTGATCTAGGTCCCATACTAGATCGTATGGAAAAATTCAGGTTGCTTCTTAACCCTAAGAAATGTGCATTTGGGGTTACTTCAGGAAAATTATTGGGCTATATCATCTTTGCTAAAGGAATCAAGGTGGATCTAGCAAAGGTACAAGCTATAATGGAAATGCCTCCACCTCGTAACATCAAACAAATAAGAGGCCTCCAAGGTTGGCTCCAATCTATCAGGCATTTCATATCGCAACTAGCTGACAAGTCGCAACCATTCACCAAAACTCTGCATAAAGGTGTGACTTATGAATGGAACAAAGAATGTGAACAAGGCTTTCAAAATATTATACAATATTTATCAAATCCGCCCATATTGATGCCTCCCATTCAGGGGAAGCCTTTGATCTTATATATCTCAGCAACAGAAACATCTCTGGGTGCTCTCTTGGCCCAAGAAGATCAAAATCATAAAGAAAGAGCCATTTACTACATCAGTAGAACATTGATCTCTTACAAAATGAATTATTCTGTAATTGAGAAGGCTTGCCTAGCAGTGGTGTTCGCTTCCCAGAAGTTACGACACTACATGTTGGCTCACACTACAAGGTTAATCACAAAAATTGATCCATTGAAATACTTACTCAGTAAAGCTACCCTCACAGGTAGACTAGCTAAATGGGTCATGCTCCTTAGTGAGTTTGATATTGAATATGTCGAGAGGAAAGCCATCAAAGGACAAGCGATTGCGGATCAGTTAGCTGAAACACCCATTACAAATCATCAAGCATTGAGGATGGAATTCATAGATGAGTCCATCATGCTTTTTACACATTAGACATGGTCAATGTTCTTTGATGGTTCATTCACCCAACAGGGGTCAGGAGCTGGAATTTTGTTTATCATGCCTCAACGGTATTACTTACCAAAAGCATACAAAATGATGTTTCCTTGTACCAATAACACCGCTGAATATGAAGCTTTGATCAATGGGATAAAGATCACTATTGAATGGTGAGTGGATGAATTAAAAGTCTTTGGAGACTCACAACTAGTTATTAATCAAGTGAACAACATATACTAGATGAAAGATGAAAAGCTAGTGCCCTATAAAAAGATGGTTGACAACCTTAAGAAATACTTTGCACATGTCACTTTTTAGCAAATTCCCAGGGCGGATAATAAAGCGGTTGATGCTATGGCCACTTTAGCTTCTATGTTACAAATGCCAGAGAATGATTTCAGACGTGATTTCCTAGTGGAGACGTTATGCTACCCTGCCTGTGACTCCCCTGACTCCCGGATGATCTGTTCAGTCATTGGACATGATTTGTCTTGCTACCACCACATCTATTCTTATCTCCTTGACCAAATTATTCCTAACACATATACTAGAAATGAAAAATGTCACCTTATCCACAGTGCTTCACGGTATGTCATCGTAGCAAATGACTTGTATAGACAAGGTCTAGATGGTACCCTCCTTAGGCGTCTAGAACCTGATGAGTCCAAACGCACGTTAGAAGAGGTACATGAAGGCATTTGTGGTTCTCACTTGAAAGTAAAATTATTAGAGCTGGTTATTATTGGCCCGATATGGAGAAGGAAGCTACACAATTTTCCAAGTCTTACAAGCAATGTCAACTCCATGGTAATTTGATTCATGCTCCATTCAAGGAGCTTATTCCCTTCATCACTTTCTAGCCATTTCAATAGTGGTATTTCAACTTAGTGGGTCAGATATATCTGTCTTCCTCAAGAGGACACAAGTACATTATCACTAATATAGATTATTTTACTAAATGGGTTGAGGCAGTACCTCTTAGTGTAGCTGATGGAAAATCTGTAGCTATGTTCATACTAAACTACATTATCTGTAGATATGGTGTACTTTCCTCTATTATCACTGACAATGGAGGACAATTCAAGAACAAAGATCTAACAAATTTATGCACTAATTTCAAGATCATTCAACATTGGTCTTCTATTTATTACCCCCAGGGTAATGGGCAGGCTGAAGCTTCTAGCAAAACAATTCTCAAGATCTTGCACCGTACGGTACACAAATCTGGATGAGATTGGCATCTCCAGATTAATCCAGCTTTATGGGCCTATCGCACTAGTATAAGAAATCCAATAGGGGCCACACCTTTTCTTTTGTCTATGGTGCAGATGCA
This sequence comes from Thuja plicata, assembly GCA_018584345.1. NCBI lineage: Eukaryota > Viridiplantae > Streptophyta > Pinopsida > Cupressales > Cupressaceae > Thuja > Thuja plicata. The sequence continues at coordinate 3,270,914 of MU228371.1, read as the reverse complement.
GTACTGCCTATTGAGGTTGAGATTCCTACCTTGCGAGTCTCTCTAAAAGGCCTCATTACTGATGATGATATTAGAATATCTTGGCTACAAGAGCTTGAATTGCTGGATGAACGTCGGAAGGTGGCATTCGATCATCTTAGAGAATATCAAAAGAGGATATCTAAGAGCTATAATAAGAAAGTTAGACCAAGAGACTTCCAAACGGGTGATCTCCTTCTGAGAGAGAACCCTAAAAATCAGCAACAACGGACTCAGAAGGGAAAGTTTGAGCCAAACTGGCTTGGTCCTTATATTATTATTGCAGTATTTGGGTCTGGTGCCTATCAACTCTCCACTACAAAAGGTGAACAACTCAAAGAGCCCATCAATCCTCTTCACTTGAAGAAATTCTACAGTTGAGATATCTTTTACATGGTCATGTAAATACTTTATTTTGAAAAAATCCTAAAAATTGAAAAATGTCCTGAAAAAATGATCATCTTAGTGAAAACCTGGCAACAGGCGCTTTGATGTATCTATTATCCTAGTGAAAACCTTGTAAACAAGTGCCTTGATAATATAAAAAAAAAAATCAAAATAAAAAAAATATAAAAAAATCAAAAAAAGAAAAAAAGAACAAAAAAAATTGAAAAAAATGAAAATACAAAAAAAAGAGAAAAAGAGAAAAATGTGCCATTAATGAAAACCTGGTAAATAGGCATCATGGTAGCAAAAATAAAATTTTGGCCAAGATGGTGAAAACCTGGTAAACAGGCGCCTCTTGTTTCGCAATGCTTTATCTGTCGCAACATCTCTTGGCTTCCTTGTAGTTGCTCTTATGCTTTCCCTCTTTAGTTTGCTTTCTTGCTTTAGTTCGCTTTCCTGCTTTAGTGTGCTCATTCTTCTGCTTTCGGTTATCTTTGAGATTTTTCTCAACCTCACATGGATTCAAACTGGTCACACTCGGGGGCATGTTCCTTGTCTAGGGGGCATTGTCTTATCTTTTTGGAGTCTTTCTCCTTTTGCATTGGTCACCAGTGGATCTCACTGTGTCTGTCTGCCGATGCTTCGTAGCACTTCGTCTCTTCTTGAGACTCTCTTTTGCATCAGTCACTAGTGGATCTCACTGCGTCTTCCTATTGATTTTTTGATCTTGTTATCGATCTTTATGCTTGAGAATCTCTCTTATGATAGTCACGAGTGGTTCTCACTGAGTCTGCCTACTGTCGCTCCTTCTGAGATTTCTCTCATAGTCTTGCTATCTGATTGTTCGGCTTCGATCCATTCGTTACTTGGGGGCATGGCTCCCCATTTTGATCACCCTTCGATTTACACTTGAGTTAGTAATCTTGTCAACATGACAACTCTCTACTGGCACAAATTGGTGTTTTCAACACCTTAATCAAACAATTTTTTTTAACACTCTCTTTGGACACATCTTTGTTTTTGAACACACATCAGATATCTCGTGATGTAAACATTTCTCAATAGCAATCAAACACATTGCACTCACAAGAACACCGGTGTTTTTCAACACCCTAAACATAGACACATTTGTAAGCCTTGAAACATGCTGAGATATGATTGATTCTTTCTTTTTATGTTGTCTGTTCTTATGAATTTCACTGATGTTTCTTTGTTTACTGCTTGTTGGTGTGGTTTCAATGATCTGGAAATGTCAAATAAACAAGGTGTATGTGATAAGAGCTTTTGCATTAAGGTGGAAAAGCCTCACATCCCTCGATCTTGTTTATTTGTACGCCAAGGGGAGGTCAAAACTATCTCCTTGACTGTTATTGCTATGTTTGTTTACTTGTGAAATTTTACTACATCAAATTGGAAACAATGTTTAGGTCACCTTGGCTTTTGTGCCTCGGTGCTTATGTTCATTTCCTACATTTTATCCAATGAAAGTCATATTCATATTCTTATGGTTGCAGCGGCACCAGTAAGGATTGTATGTACTCTGATGATCCAAAAGCACTCGATGATGATAAATACGATGAGTCCAACAACCAAGTCCTAGGCTTGCATTTGCATTTTAGGCTTGCATCGTGGTAGTTTTGATTCTCTCTTCATTCGTCTTCTCATTCTTCAAGGGTCGTCATCTTTCATCATGGCTTCCTCTCGACTGCACAAGTGTCCAGTCCTTGCTCTTGATCTTCGATTCATGTTCTTTTGGTTAGTACCTGTTGTATATTGCAATATATTGCATGAGATGATTAGTACCATTGCATCCATTGCATTACATTTATTTCCAAAAAGTGTATTTCCATACATTCATTTACATTTATATATCCATATCCATGTGCATCCATTATAAGCATAAATCAAATCATACATAACATTTATCCATCTAACATCTATCATAGAATTTTCATACATCAATAAAACATATGCATAAACATTTGCATATCCATCCATGGCATACATCTCTAATCCATACATCTAATCATATAGAAAATCATCTCATAAAACATACACATCTAAAAGCAATATATAAAACATGTACAATGATGCCAAAAATCAAGCTCATATATATATTGATCGGTCAAAATGTACAAGGGTGCTACTCAAGCACAATATGTCAAAATGGTGGTACAATATGTGTGTCAATGCATCTCATCTAATCTCCTGGAGGAGGTGGAGGAGGTGGCATACCCTGCTGCTGAGGGGGTGGCATACCCTACTGTTGAGGAGGAGGTCCCGCTGGAGGTGGTCCCGATGGAATGACCCGTGTACCAGCATACTCTCTAAAAGGCTGAATCTAATCCGCTGCCTTAGGAACTGCAATAGTGTACGCAACATAGTAATAAGAAGCCTGAGCAGCCTCATATCTAGTCTCTAGCTGTGATCTCGCTAGTGCCTCTCGCAACTCCCGGATCTCCCGCTCTCGCTCTGATATCCGTGTATCTCAAATGATCACCTGTATATGGATCTTGTCACACTCCCTCTAAGACTGTCGAGCTCTCTCTCTGACTCTCCGTAGAGCCTCCTGCAAATGTGCTACCTATCTGCCTGCTGGTGGATCAGTCAGAATAGCATCAACCATGATAGTATCATCTACCTGCTTAGTGGTCCTGTCCTAACTACTACTGGGCCCAACACCTGCATCTGATCCCATCGGTCTAACGGGAATATCAGTCTGAGATGTCCATGGTCGTACAACCCTCTCTTGTTGCTGTAAGGGAGGCTGCTATGGAAACTGTACCTATGGTGGCACCTGCTGCTGCAGTGGTGGCCGTACTACCTGCTGTATCGGTGCAACTAGAGTTGTGAATCTAGGGAATGGATGCGCTAACATGTGATCTCTATATGCAGGTGTCACACCTGCATTCATCACTGCAGCCATATAATCCCACCTGGCTGGTGGTACCCGAGTGTCTATCATACTATGGCCCCTATCAAGCTGTCTCTTCCAACCCTTCTTCATCTCATCGACAAATCAGGTGTATGTGCAATACTCTAGAGACACATCATGTGGCCTCCCGAACTGGCGCAATATGTGCGTAAGAAAGAAACACTCAATGATGGTAATGGTACATCTTATCAGAGGATGTGAACATAACATGTATGATAACTCATGATGAGCATCATCCCACACCTCAGTGGCTACCCACGAGTGCCGTATGACTGCGGCCATGTCATCTATCTGTGATCTCCACTGCTCAGTCTTACCCAGCACGGGCTGGGTCATCGGTCCTGCATACCTTTAAATGTATGGCTCGAAAGGCTACCGTGCATCATGGAATATTAGCCTGCATACGAGAAGGTGCTCCCAGGCCCAGATCTGTAGTACGACGACTCCTGCCGCCATGGTATGGGCACCTAGATACATGATCTCATGCATCTCATGGTACATCTTAGTGAGCATGCACTCACCCCATCCAAAAGTAACTGTAGGAGCGGCCAACATCTTCCATAACATAACTCCCTATTCACACTCTAATTCATGCTGACCACGATCAGGAACCAAATGGAAACTCAGAAACAATGCTAGTACAACTGCCAGGGGATGATCTCTGCCGTAGCTGCATATCAACTCCTCCCATGAGATGGCCCGACCCATCACCAAATCATCCTGGAAAATGGTTCTCAAAGCCTGTGTACCCTCTCTAGGCTATGTGCTATACTCCACATGAGCTCCATGGAAAGGCACTCTCAGAATCTGGTATACGTCCTCAGGAGTGACCGTCATCCCCCCTGCGGCAAGTGAAAGGTGTTCATCTCCGAATGGAAATGCTCAACCAAGGAACCTAGTAATCTACAATTTACTTGAATATCAGGTACATCACAAAGGTAAGTCAATCCTATCCTATCAATGTGGGCATCGTTAGCATCTGATAATCTCTGAAGCAACTCACCCATGATAGGATGATGTGATCGAAAACTGATGTCAGGGATGTTAACTTGCAAAGCAAGCGATGAAATTGGATCAGTACCTCAACAATGATGATTTTCAAAGCAAAAGACAACAACTACATCTACAGACCTATCCTACACACAGTTTTGAGATATTGCAACTGGCTGACTTTGCGACACAAGAAAATGACAACTTTTGAATTTTGGCCAGTTTTCCATGCGAGAAAACTCTTTTCGCACGCGAGGAAACTCTACTCCCGTGCGAGATTTCTGGCTCACATGAGGCAGGATGTGTTCCCATGTGAGATTTCTTAAATCTTTCATGGTGCAAGCACGATCTTCGCGCGAGCGCAGGGGAGGGGCCCGTGCGAGGAACCCTTGACTCGTGCGAGGAAAGAGATTCCTCGCGCGAAAGGTGACATGGGCCAGTGCGAGGAAACTATTTTCTCGTGTGAGCTTGGATGAGACAACATTTAAAAAGGCCTAAAACATGTTAAATGCTAAAAATTGATAAATTTTTTTCTGAAATACAGGATCAAGTTGCGATTACTTATAGGTGCATCATACTCCGTTGGTCGGTTGTGTTGTTAGGAGTGCTCAAATCAGTGTGTGTGCATGGGAATGCTATCGATGTCAGCTAGAGCCCTCACCATCGCTAAAGTCAAAGGTGAATAATGATTTGAAAATGACCCCTCTGGGCCTTATATAGTTTTTGACCTAATTTTTCAAAGTGCTTCATTTTTTGCAAAAATTGCACCCTTGGCTAAATGGACCCTTTTGAATCCATTTTCATGATCGAAATCAAAATCTGACACTCCTAAGTAGCTCAAAATCACATTTTAAAATCTTGGGACTGACGCGATCGGATGCTTGTGCAGTCAATTTTCTGATGTTTCTTTCTTGTCAGATTTATCTCTTGTTATCATTTTTCCAGATTCTGCAATCTTTTCATCAAATTCAACTCTAGTCAATTCTGGTCAACTGTGGTCAAACCTAGTCAGTAGGACTCCTTGATCGCTCTAAATCGATTATGTCTCCTCTTGATCTATTTCTAGATATCTCTGGATCTTTGATCTCATTTCTCTGTGATTTCTTTCTCTCATCATTATGATGTGTCATCTTTCAATTTCACTCCCGAGGGGGCAAGATAATTGCATCATTGAATCTTTTCACATTATTCTCGAATCAGTCTGATCTGAATCAAAAGTCCCCATCATTAGGGGAATCTCATCACTTGGGGCATATTCAATTTTTTGTACCTTATGGTCAAAATTGGATATTCCATGATCTTGAATCTCTAGGGGCATCTTGATGTCTCGTATCTTGTCATCTTATCTTTCTAGTTATCTGAGCAATCTAACTCAGATCCTTAAGGATCAAGCTTCATTCTGAAGATGATTCTTGAAATCTCATTGGGTATTGGGGCAATCTAACCCTAATTCCTAAAATTTACACTTCGTTCTCAAGATGGCTCTCAAAAACTATTTAGACCATTATCTAGGCAATCTAACCTAGATCTCAGAGGGCTAACCTTCGTATTGGGGCAATCTAACCCTGATTTTGGAGATAGTCCTAGATCTTCATTAGCTATCAGTGGACATTGGGGCAATCTAACCCCAATTCCGATCTTCTCTCAGATGATTCTACTTCTCAATCTAATCAGTGTCTTGGCGACTTGACCTAGACTTCCAAAATCTTTATCTTCACATCAGACTATTCTTTGAATCAATGCACGAGTAACCTGACCTAGACTTCTGAAATCTTTATCTTCACATTAGAATATTCTTTGAATCAATGCGCTACTCGCACATCAATTCAAAGAGGGGAAAAATGTAACACCCCAAAATTGGCACCTTATAATCCAATCCATTTTGGTGCATTCCTTCAATTTTCTCATCATCAAAGTCCTATTGTACTAGGCAAGTTATCCTCCTAATTGACTTTAATTGACTGAGTCTCAAATGCAGAAAACCCAAATTTGCATAAATCTGACATTATATTTAATTCCTAAATTATCAAGGTTTATTAGCTAAAAATGCCTATGATTAATTGATTTAATTGTAAAGTCCTAAGTGCTTTTAAATTAAATTAATTCCACCCCCTTTAGCTAATATACATAAAAGGAATTGAATAGTTATTTAATTGATTGGATGAATTATCCTCAAAAGGGAATTCTATAATTCCATGTGAAAAGTCACTCATGTGGCAATAATCCATCCTTTTTATTAAATAATTCATGCTTTTTGTCTAAAATGGAAATGAAGAGGCAACCGTTTCTTTTCAAGAAACTCTTCACCCTCTTTCATGGTTTTCTATAAATTGGACCTCTTTTTCTTCATTTGAGAGGATGATTTTTGAGAGCATCAAACTTATAGTGAAATTTGCATTTATTATTACATGCTTTTTTGAATTTAAATTGCATAATTAGATTAGTTTCAATTTGGATTAAAGATATGTTGATCTTATTTGCAATTCATTTTCATATCTAACATCTCAGTTTCATCTCTCAAGCTTTCTAGTTTAAATGCAATTCCAATTCTAGATTAAGAGCATTTGAATTCTAGATCAAGAGTGTTTCATTTCTTAGATTAATTGCAATTTCATTCCATAGAGTAGTTGCAATTTCCATTCTAGACTAGTTGCATTTGATTCCATAGATAAATTTTAATTTCAATTCTAGAGTAGTTGCAATTCATATCATAGATTAAATGCATTCTATTTCATAGATTAATGGAAAATTCATCTTCTCTCATGCTTTAGAAATCCTCTATGTTAGCAATGGTCAGGTTGTTGGCTCTCGTTCTGAGAGTAAATTCGACATCCACAACTAATTAGGAGGTAGCAAGTCGCTTCAATCAAATTTGCAGGATGAACAATTTATGTTTGTCTTTGTGAATTGAATGATTGAGTAAGGACTATGTTTGTGCCTAATTTAGAGGTCACATTCAAGCACACACATAATGTATAGATGATAATGAGTTATGAATATGCAATTTGTATGGTACTAACATCTCATGTAGGACGATGAATGCTAACCAAAAGAACATGTGAAGAATCGAGAGCGAGGATCGAACACCTGTGCACTCGTGATGAAACTAGGACAGTGAAGAAGAACTCCCCAATGTATGAAACCAGGAGAATGCAATGAAGAGAACACCGAATTACTACCACAATGCAAGTCTAGAATGAAAATGCTATCCTATGCTAGATGCAATATGAGAGTGCAATTTTAGGACATGGTTGTGAGACCCATCGTATAATCATCATCATTGAGCACTTTTTTGGAACATCAAAGTTGATATAACCCTTATTGGCGCCACAATGCAACCATAAGAATATGAATATGAATTTTCATTAGATAAAATGTAGGAAACAAACGTAAGCACCAGGGCACAAAAGCCAAGACGACCTGAACATTGTTTCCAATTAATGTAGCAAGAGTACACCAGTATCGAGGCATTCAAAGTCGAGATAACCATGAGTGCGATCATGCATAAACAAACAGAGCAATAACAAACAAAGCAATAACAAATAGAGCAAGAATAAACAAGGAGATAGTACCGACCTCACCATGGCATACAAATAAACAAGATCGAGGGATGTGAGGCTGTTCAACCTTAGTGTGGGAGCTCTTATCACATACACCTTGTTTATTTGATGTTTCTGGATCATCGGGACTTACGCTAACAAGCAGTAGACAAAGAAAACATCAATGAAATCCCTGAGAGCAGACATAATACAAAGAAATAGTCAAGCATAGCTCAGCATGTTTCAAAGTTTTTGAATATGTTCATGTTTAGAGATGTTGAAAAACACCATTGTGCTTGTGAGTGCATCGTGTTTGATTGTTATCAATAGATGTTTACGTGTGAAATATTTGATGTGTATTAAAAAACACAGATGTGTCCAAAGATAGTGTTAAAAAACACTATGTATGGTGGTGTTGAAAAACACCAGTTTATGTTAGTAGCAAGTTGTCCTTGAGAAGTGACAAGATTACTGACTCAGGTGTAAACCAAAGATGGGATCAAATGGGGGACCCATGCCCCCAAGTAACGATGACTGACTTGACGTATGTTGCAAGGACAAACTAGATTTGGTTGCCCCCAAGCATATGGTGCTGAATCAATGTTAAGTCAGGAGGTTCACAAAGGAACCAAAGTGATGCAGAGGCTAGTGGTCTGCAACAATCTTATCTTCCACTAGACTCCACATCTTAATGTCTTCACTCTTTTAACCCTTCCACTCATGCATCAATGCATTTTGAACATATGGTGTTGGGACTATCCCAATCTTCCAACATTTCGCTTCTCTCCAATAACCTATCAACTTGGATCACTCTTAATAGATCCACTACTCCTTGACAAAAGAGGAATCAATTACATGTCCCCCTTACAAAAATTAATGTCTTCTCCAAAAAACCTACTATGCATCCTCACACAATACCTAATCCCTTCACAAAACTTCCCAAGACATTCATGAAGGAAATTCATCACAAACAACCATGTTGCTGTCCCTTACATAGAC
>MU228371.1:3247494-3261492 GCA_018584345.1 Thuja plicata | reverse complement strand
TTTATCACACCCTTAAACACCTTAAACCTTCTAAAACCCTCCTACAAGCCTCACTAGGCCTTATTTTGCCAATATAGGCAAATTTCACATTTTGCACTCTAAGTGCATTTACATCATTTTTGATGACACTATTAGCCATTTTACAAATATTATAGACCTTATAGGTCTTTAGATCAATCCAAATAACCTAGAATTAACTTAATAACCCCTAGGTACATTTATCCCTTCCCAATGCCATTTAATGGCTTACAATGCATGATCTTTTACAAGGATTATCAATCAATACAAAATGTCATCAAATGACCATTAAGGTCTATTACAATATCAAAGGACCCTTGAGGGCCATGTTGTCTTCAAATCCACCCAAGGATCTATCAGTGACCTTGGTGCACTCCTTAGGTCCTGTCCTTGACCTTGGTGCTCCTGCACCACAAAGTGTCACAAAAGTGACTGAAAGCTATGTACAAACTAAAACAAAGAATCATCAAGACTGAGTATTGATAGATAGAGCGTTTGAGTATAACTCCAATTGTAATGGATGTGAGCAATCTCAATAGAAAAATTATAGTAGGCAGACGCAGTGAGAACCGCTGGTGACTGACGCGAGAGAAATGCTCAAGTGAAGAGATCATAGGAATAGCTAGACATCAGTAGGCAGACGCAGTGAGAACCACTAGTGACTGATGTTCAGGAGATTCTCAAGGAAAGAGAACTCAGTATAAGCTAAGTGACAGTAGGTAGACATAGTGAGAACCACTAAAAACTATCAAAAAGTAGATTCCAAAAGGTAATAAGACAATGCCCCCAAGACCAGGAGGGTTGCCCCGAGAGTATGACCAGTTTCAATCCATGTGAGTTGGTGCCTTAACGGGAACTAAAAGAAAATGCAAGTAGGAAAGAAAGAAAGCAGCAATGCAGGAAACCAAATGTGTAAAGCCAAGCGGTGCTGCAATAAATATAGCAATGTGGAACAAGAGGTGCCTGTTTACCAGGTTTTCACCTTCTTGGCAGAAATTCTTTTTTTTGCTACCATGACGCCTGTTTTCCAAGTTTTCATCAATGGCACCTTTTCTCTTTTTCTCTTTTTTTGTATTTTTCAATTTTTGATTTTTTTTTGTATTTTTGGAATATATGATTTTTTTGGAGATACATCAAAGAACCTATTTCTAGGTTTTCACTAAGATGATCATTTTTTCAAGACTTTTTCAGATTTTTAATTTTTTTTTCAGGACTTTAGTATATACATGAGCATGCTGAAGATGTCTCAGCTGTAGAACCACTTTAGATGAAGAGCGTTGATGGGATCTTTGAGTTTCTCTCCTTCAGTAGTAGAAAGTTGATAGGTACCAGACCCAAACATTGCTGTAACAATATATAGACCAAGCCAGTTTGGTTCAAATTTTCCTTTCTAGATCCGATGTTTTTGATTTTTAGGGTTCTCCCTCAGAATGAGGTCACCTACTTGGAAATCCCTTGGTCTAACCTTCTTGTTATAGCTCTTGGACATCCTTTTCTGGTATGCTCTAAGGTGATCAAACGCCACTTGCCAACATTCATCAAGTAATTCTAGTTCTTGTAGCCGAGATATTCTGTTATCTTCATCAGTAATGAGGCCTTTTAGGGAGATTCGCAGAGAAGGAATCTCAACTTAAATTGGTAACATAACATCTACTCCATAAACCAAAGCATAGGGTGTAGCCCCTGTTGGTGTTCTTATACTTGTCCTGTATGCCTAGAGAGATGGATTGATTCAGAGATGGCAATCTCATCCAGATTTGTGCACTGTGCGATGCAGGATTTTAATGATTGTCTTGTTGGATGCTTCTGCCTATCCATTACCCTGAGGATAATAGATGGAAGACCAATGTTGAGTAATTTTAAACTTATAGTTCTGTCAAATCCTTGTTTTTGAATTGTCCCCCATTATCAGTTATTATTGCTGAGGGTACACCATGCCTGCAGATGATGTAGTTGAGAATGAACATAGCTACTGATTTTCCATTAGCAACGGTGAGAGGGACTGCCTCCATCCACTTGGTAAAATAGTCTGTTACTGTGATTATGAACTTATGTCCATTTGAGGACTAGGGGTAAATCTGACCCACCAAGTCAAAGGCCCATTGTTGAAATGGCTAGAAAGTAATGAAGGGAATAAGCTCCTTGGCTAGAGCATGAATCAGATTACCATGTAGTTGACATTGTTTGCAAGACTTAGCAAACTGTGTAGCTTCCTTTTCCATATCTGGCCAATAGTAACCAGCTCTAATAAGTTTACGGGCCAATGTCAAGCCATTAGAGTGGGACCCACAAATACCTTCATGCACCTCTACTAACGCACGTTTGGACTCATCGAGTTCTAAACACCTAAGGAGGGTACCATCTAGACCATGTCTGTACAAGTCGTTAGCTATGATGACAAATTGTGAAGCACTGCGGATCAAGTGATGTTTCTCATTTTGGGTGTAAGTGTCTGGAACAATTTGGTCACGAAGGTAGGAAAAGATATGATGGTAGTGAGATGAGTCATGTCCAATGACAGAATAGATCATCCAGGAATCAGGGGAGTCATAGGCTGGGTAGCGTAACGTCTCCACTAGGAACTCATGTCAAAAATCATTTTCTGGCATCTGTAGCATGGAGGCAAGAGTAGCCATGGCGTTTGCTGCTTTATTATCTGCCCTTGGCACTTGTTGAAATGTGATGTGAGTAAAATAATTTTTGAGGTCATCAGCCAACCATTTGTAAGGCACCAACTTGTTGTCCTTTGTCTGATAGATATCATTTACTTTATTGATGACTAACTATGAATCTACAAGAACATTGAATTCATCTACTCGCCACTCAAGGGCGATCTTCATACCATTGATTAGGGCTTCGTACTCAGCAATGTTGTTTGTAAAAGGAAACAAAATCTTGTATGCTTTTGGTAAAGAGTATCTTTGAGGTGTAATGAACAGTATCCCAACACCTGACCCTTGTTGGGTAAATGAACCATCAAAAAATATAGTCCATGATCTATGCGTGAGAAGTAATATGGACTCATCTAGAAATTCAATGTGTAATGGTTGATGATCTACTAGAGGTGCTTCTGCCAATTGATCTGCTATTGCCTGTCCCTTAATGGATTTCCTTTCTACATATTCAATATCAAATTCACTAAGAAGCATGACCCATTCAGCTATTCTACCTGTGAGGGTAGCTTTACTGAGCAAATATTTCAGAGGATCAATTTCAGCAATTAGATGTGTAGTATGAGCCAACATATAGTGCCACAGTTTTTGTGAAGCAAATACCACTGCAAGGAAAGCTTTCTCTATAGAAGAATATTTTGTTTCATATGAGACCAGAGTTCTACTAATGTAATAAATAGCCCTTTCTTTGTTATGCTGATCTTCTTGAGCCAAGAGGATACCCAATGATGTATCCGTAGAAAAGATGTAAAGTATAAGTGGATTCCCATGAATAGGAGGCAACAAGATTGGTGGGTTCATAAGATATTGTTTGATTTGTGTGAACCCTTCATCACATTCTTTGTTCCACGGATAAGCCACACCCTTGTGTAAAGTCTTGGTGAATGGTTGTGACTTGTCTGCCAGTTGTGAGATAAAATGCCTGATAGACTGCAGTTTGTCTTGAAGTCCTCTCATTTGTCTAATATTCTTTGGTGGCGACATTTCCATAATAGCTTGTACTTTTGCAGGATCCACTTCAATGCCTTTGGCAGAGATGATATAGCCAAGCAATTTTAAAGATGTTACGCCAAATGCGCATTTCTTAGGATTGAGCCTCAGACTGAATTGTTCCATACGATCTAGTATAGGTCCTAGATTTGCAAGATGCTTCTTTCGGTGCATGCTCTTAGCTAAAGTGTCATCCACATAATATTTCATTATTTTATGCATCATGTCATGAAATATAGTAGTAACAGCTCTTTGATATGTAGCACCAACATTTTTGAGTCCAAAGGGCATGACATTCCAATAGAAAGTGCCCCAGGCACATGTGAAAGCAGTTTTCTCTTGGTCCTCTGGCACAATTTTTATCTGGTTGTAGCCAGAGAAACCATCCATTAGTGAGTACATTTCATACCTTGTTGTCATGTCTACAATCATATCAATATTAGGCAATGGAGAATCATCCTTAGGACATGCAAAATTCAACTCTCTGAAGTCTGTGTAGACTCATATAGATTATCATGTTTTGATACTGGAACAATATTAGAGATCCATTATGCATAATCAATTACTTTGATAAACACTGCCTTAAGAAGTTTCTCCAATTCAGCTTTGACAAGTAGAGCTACATGTGGATGCATTTTTTGAAGCTTCTACTTAACGGGCTCGACACCTGGTGCAATGGACAAATGATGCATGATTAGATTAGGGTCTAAACTTGGCATGTCTGAGTATTTCCATGCAAAGTTTATCTTTTTACTTCGGAAGAATGTAGTGAATTCCTCTCTTTCTGCCTCTGATAGTGGTTGTGCCAAGTGAATGATCTGAGGTTCTGCCTCTTTACCCAAGTTGATAGGTTGAGTTGGTTCAATAAGCATAGATGATCTCTCCTAGAAATGACTAGGAAGTGCATCAAGTATCTCATCCTCGGGCACCTCGGAGAGGTTTTCACCCTTGGATATGTCTTTTATTTTGACTGTTTTAGGCTTTGATACTGCCACAATGTGGTTTTTACCATCAGAGCACCTATTTTTCTTTCTTTTGATTTTGTGACTAAGATAATTGATGTTAGCCTCAGTCATGTTGACACTTGCTTCGCTAGTGGCAGACGTTACAGGTTCGATAGCGTATAGGTAACAGGCAAGAGCGTAATCATTCTGGAATGTAAGGACTTCATTAGATGGGGAGGTAGAGTTCCAGTATATAATCTTAGGATGGCGAAGTTAAAGAGGAGTGACGGGTTCAAGTGCATTCATAGTATAATCATCAAAAGCATGGACAAGCAATTCGAGACCTAAAGTGATCTCATCCAGATGTATAGTCAAATTCCTTTGATTCCTAGCGATCGTAGTAGATGAAATGTTAACATCTAGGGAGTCAGACTCATGTGACCTTACACTAGACCCTTCACCTACTTTGAGAAGGTTTTCATATGCATTAGCTGTATCTGTATCTCTATCAGAGGTGGCATATGACAAGCTGTCCAACTCATATTCATGAGAGTCCATTTCATCATTAGGTGTCATTTATGCCCTGCATCCCCGTCCCTAGATTTTGTGTGCAAAATGTTCCCCCCTTTTTCTTTTGCTTTGCTTTTTGCTGTGGCTTTGCCTTGTCTTTCTTTTCCTTTTTGCTTTCTTTCTCTGGGGTTTTCTTCCCCGGTGTGTGTTGTTTTCTTGGTTTGGTTTTTCCCTCCGGGATCCCGGATCTCAGAGGTCGTCTTTTGTAGGAAGCTGGATTCCGGACTCCAAGATTTTTTGCGATGATGTTCCTAAGTCTTAAGAACATCATCGTAAGGAATCCCCGGGCCCGGAGTCCGGAGGTTGTGCCTGACCTAAAATCTCTGGAAGGAGGAGGATTACCTTTTCATCGCGGGTATAAATAGACTTACCTATCATTTTCACAATTACCGCGATTAAAACCTTCGAGCACTTAGAGCAAAATAGAGTGTTTTCAAAGCGATTAGCAGAGCATTTACAGAGATCTTATGATCATCAAAGATTAACACCTTCTGTTATTCTCAGACATACACAAGTGCTTCGTGGTGGTGATCTTGGCAGCCTAATGACTCAAGTTGTTGCAGAGTTCTCTCGGTAATCCCTCCTTTCCTCCGCCTTCTGCGTTTTTAGGTTGGTGTTCTCCTTTCCCTCTCTCTGCTTCACTTCTGTTTTCTATTTTTTTTCCTTGGGTTTGCTTGGTTTTGTTTTCATTTTGCTTTGTTTCTCTATCATTTTTGGCTTGTTTGTCTTTTGGTTTTGCCGCCCGTTGGTGGGTCGGCTCTGCCAGGAGGTTGTCCGCCTCCTGTGCAGAGGTTGTTTGTCTGTAAATTCTGTAAGTAGCATGTAAATAATGTAAATGGCTGTATGTATTTGTTTCTACCTTGTTTGGTTTTCTCATGGGAGTCGTCCGTGTGTATATTCATGTATATATGTATATATCTATAGATAACCCTTATATATCTCCTCCTTTCCATGTATATACCCCTCAGCTCTATGTATATCCTTCCGGGTGGCTCGACAAGCTGGTCGAGTCGCCCTTGCTTCTAGTTTTTTGCCTTCAAGCTTGTTTCGAGGCAGAAAACCACCTGTTTAAAACTTAGCTCTCGGCCAGTTTCAAACAGGTGGTTTTCTCTCTCCTCCATCAAGGCTGTCAGGGCCTCATTTATTTTCCATGCGCGCAATTACTTCTGGCCAAGTGGCTTTCCCTTTTCGCGCATTTGAACAGTTGGCTCCGCCGCCAGTGCCATCACATCTATTCAATGCCAGCGCACGTGGCGTCCACGTGGACCTGCCCCCACATTCTTCTTTGCTAACGGTCATTTCTCTGGGCCTCGGGCCTCTTTCCACCATTCATCCTATGTCTTCGTCAAGTGTGATAAAATTTCCCGAGCCCAGAGATATAATGAAAATCCTAAGTTTATGTTTTGCTTTTCGGATACTTATGCGTAAAACTAACTTTTTAGGAAAAGATAACGACGCGGTGGTAAGATCTCTGGACCCCGGAGTTACTATTTCATTTTAATGAATATATTCTGACGGTCGCTTTGTCTCGCAGGTCCGGACTTCATCTTACAAACATGTCTAAAGCATCTGCATCATCTCCTCCCAAAAGTCTGGAGTTGCCATCCACAACCGAGACCAGGGCAGCAGCAAAGTCAAAAATAGAGAAGGCCCTGGCAAAGCTGCCCCTCACCATGAAGTTTGTGCAGGATGAGGAGATTATGGGCTCAAAGATTGAGTCCAAGGTAAAATTGATGACCGACGCTAGTGTCGGGAACTGGGCAGAAATGCAGGCCCTGGTAAAGATAATGCACATCCAGCGGTAGGCTAGAGACAAAATTGCAACCAACGTCGGAGGTTCCGGGATCCTCCAGGCAGCTTGCTTCCCATGCTCCGTGCAGTCTCTGGAGCTTGTTCTCACATTGGCGGCCAACTACAACTCTTCTGTCTGGGCCGTTATGTTAGCAGCTGCAGAGCCCACGGGATTCCCCACTCCAATGGTGTCCCTTGACCCAGTTACTTTCCAAGAAGGCCTGGGTATCCCGCAATTTGATAGGGCCTCAGTGGTCACAAGGACCGACGCCTTGAAACAATTCAATCAACTGGAGGATGCTTCCTGGGTGTACATGAACACCAATTGGCTCAAGGTCCCGAAGAGGGATCCAAAAAGAATGAAGATAGATATCCCCCGCTCTGAATTCAAGGAAAGCATCCAAATGGGGATGATAGCATTGGCCTGGGTATTTGGGCAACCCTCCGCCCAAGAATTTGCAAAATGGATGTACTATTTCTTCCTAGGCATCTCCACTAAGGGAGAATTCTTTGAGTGGGTGACAATAATCTCCAATCATGTCGACTCCCAGTTCCTGCAGCTGAACAAGAAGAAGAAGTTCTACATGACTTCTTATGTTTTCTAGGCTTTGGCCCAACAGAGGCCCCACTCCAATGGCCTGCTTACAAATGGCGTTCTCGGGATTGGCCCAGGACAGAAAGCACCGTGGGACCATTTCCCACAGATTCAATGGGAGGCCAGCTTCCCCAGTTACTGCCAGGTAAATGACTCTTTCATTTACTACCATCTGCTCACGCCCACCCGGGATGCTGGATACCGCCTATCCATTGAGGTGATGAAATTGGTTAGTAGTTATGGGAACTACTATATTCAATTCTAGCAGCACACATACATTAGGGTCGCCGGCTTCTCCGGGAAACCCTACTTGTTGCCCAAGCATTGTGGGGACAAGATCGTGCTGCTGGAATATTACCGGCAGATGATGGAGCTACATACCCTCCTGGCCCACAAGAAGGTCCCCAACATTTTGTTCCCAATCTCCTATGGGAACTACACCTACAATCTGGCCGCCGCGAAGGAGGCAGACAATGAGTTGAAATGTTATAACTTGCAGGAATTTTATCTGGCGCGGAGAAATTTTGATCCGCATGGCAGAATTGCAATGGCACTGCCCCGGACTTCGGAGCCCCACCACGCAAACATGGAAGACTTCTGGGCAGATCGCCAGGATGACATGGATTTACGCAGCCGGCACTATGACAGAATGATGGCCGGAATGATGCAGGAGCTAAAGCTCCAGAGGTTCTCAACGGGTTTCTTAGACGAAACCCCCACCATAGATCCCTAGTACAAAGAAAAGGGGATTGACAAGATGCCACTATCGGCAATGAATTGGGCCACCCAGGAGGAGCATACGATTAAGGACTTCACTCGAGAAGTAGTCGAGCGAAGTCATGCCTATTTTAAAAAGGTGTGCCCCAGGAGTATGTGCCTAGCCTCCAGACCAGTGCCAAAAGTAACACCGCCGCCGGTACTGAAATTGACTCTGGGGGCCGGGACTTCTGCACAAGGCGCAGACAAAGGAAAGGGGATAGAAAAAACTCCCACCGCGCAGAAAGTCCCCATTCAGGAACAAATTAAGCAATCTGTAGCAGCCTCCTAGAAAATGAGGGAGCAGTTGGTCACAAGGCTCGCCACTCCCCCGCTAATGGCCGGACCAATTCATCCTCCTTCCTCCCCATCGCTGGCAGCCTTGATGGTCAAGGAGACGGGGGTGGATCCCATGGAGGCAACAGTAATAGTCGATGCGGGGCTGCCTCTGATCACCCAGAGGAAGAGAAAGCACATCAAACAGCCCAAGGCAGAACCAGCGCCAAGGGCTTCCCTCCCAAAAGAAGTGGAAATCCTTTCCTCCAGTTCCCCAGAACCGGAGAAGGAAGTAGAACAAACGGAGGACCCAGCCAGTCCCCCTCCAGAAGAGGAGTTTGACGTATTTGCAGCTGATGAGTTCAGAAATCTACAAGGGGATGATACACAAGCAGAGACGGAAGTCCCAGAGCAAGAGCAAGAGGCTGTGGATCCAAGAGACCTGGAAGTAGAAGCTGCGGAACAAGAAGAGTAGCAAACAGAAGAAAAGAAGCAAGAACCAGAGGTTATCTCTGGGGCCCTAGAAACACAAGGTCTAGGAGTGGACCAACAACCATCAAGTGAATAGATGGCATCCGCTGGGGAACCCAGACCTGGACCTTCGGGATCAACCTTAACCCTAGCTGCCGTGTTCCCAAGGCCACTCCCAGGGGCAACCTTCGGGCAGGTTATCACAGCGGCCCAAACTCTGAATCTCAGCCCGATACCGCCCCTACTATCGACAAATGAAGAAGAAGAAGAAGAGAAGCATGAAGAAGAGATCCCCGAAGAAGCTGACTAGGGTCTAGACACATCAATTGACATCCGGGACCAGGCTGAGGAGATAGAAATTGAAGAGGATGTTGCTACAAAAGAGGTTCCGGCAGGGAGAGAAACATAGGAAGTACATGTTGAAAAGGAGTAGCCGCCACCGGACACCAGGAGAGAATCTGAAGAACAAACTCTGGCAGGAAGGCCACCTCTCCCACCTCCATGGCTGGCAGAAAATAGGAAAAGAAAATCCCAATCCGCTCCGACAGTCCCTCTCTCCCTGGCCGACATGATGGCCTTAGCCCAGGCCCCGCCGAAAACAAAGAAGGCCCAGACAGTTCATACCCTTCGGATTGGACCAGGCGGAGAAATAGTTGCAGTGGTGGCAACGCCTCCCCCAGACACCGATGAAGCGACTGCGGATCCTGCAGATTATAATATCACAGAGATATCCTTAGGCAAAAGAGGAAAGCAGGGCAAAGTAGACCCGCTAAAGGAGGCAGCACGGGCAGTGGAGGCCTGATATGAAAAGGAGGCCCAGAGGCTCAAAGCTGAGAAGGAGAAGAATGCAAACCTTATGGGGTTGCTTATAGAGCTGGCCTGACCCATCAATTCCGCCCCTCCACAGACCTCCACATCAGAGGAATTACCGCAGAGTGACATAGACTCCCTGCGAGTAATGAAAAAGAAGGCCCAGGCAGTAGACGAATGGGTCGCTCTACAGATAGGAAACACCCGGCGTTTCCTAGCGGCCACTCTCCAAGATTTATATACGGCCTGGTAGATTATTTGCCAGGCAGAAGCACTGATTAAGCAATGGGAGAGTGACACCGAGAATTACCAGGCGTGGAAGGTAGAGCTCGAAGAGCTCCTCACCCTGGGGGAAGACATAATTTATGAATCCAGAATTCTGGGTGAGGAATCATTTGATTTCGTAAGGGCTCAGCACTCCAGACTGGACCTCACATTGGAGGTAACCAAGCAACTGGTAGAGTCCTTACAGGAAAAGGTAAACACCATGAAGTATTCTTCCAATTTGTACAAGTCATTTGTAATAAAAGCTTCCGGGGTTGATCCCCTTGGTACAAATACTTATACCCCCGAGGAGTCAGTTTTGGGGAATTTCGATGAAATGATGGCATCTCGGTATCAATCCTCGGAGGGGATGGATGGGGCCCGAATGGAAAAATTGACCAAAATGGTGCTTAAAGGCCATGATGCCGCAAGGATGGCAGATGAGTTCAGAAATAATGTTCTGGACCTGGCGGAACAAGTTGAAGTGGCCAGGCACAGAAGGGCCAGCCTAAAGAAGATTGATGAAGATGGCATTTTCCGCATCCTTCAGGCCTTCAATGATAATAAGCAGCCTTGAGCGTTCTCCGGGAACCGGGGAAACTTGAGCATTAAGCATTTTTTTATTCTTTTGGGGATGTAAGTTCCTAGATCCCGGAGTTCCGGATCCAAAATTTTGTATTCTTTAAAGTGATCTGTGTCCCGGTCCCCGAGGCCGACCGGTCACTTTCAGAGGCAGTTAATAAAGACTGTCAGAGGGTAGTTGGGCTTATCAAGAAGGATTGGCTCAGCCGTTGGTTTCTGACAGGGTGGTCTTCTCAAGGAACCGTTCAAAGGTACACCTGGCACATTGGAAACAGGGCGCCACATTTCCCATTTATGAGGCATGTAGCCTCGGTCCCCGGGGGACCTACTTTCTTCTTTCTTCCCTCTGGCTCTCTTCTCAAGACCGATTCTTCTGATGTATATTCTTATCTTATTCTTCTGACATGGCATACCTATTCCATCTCCAGGTCCTTTGTAGGGTGGCGCAGGTAGTACCGGCCCCCAGATATTGTATTTTATTGAAGCACACTGAAATAGGGTTAGGGTTAGAGAGTTGTACAAATAGGCAAATCGACCCATTTCCAAGGGTCGGCGAAATTGATAATTTTGTTGTCCATAAGAAATAGCAAAAGTGATTTCTAGTTTTAGTTGCAGAGCTCAATGCTCCATTTGTTCTGTTCTTGGTAGTTAGATGCTCCCCTGGAGCCACCATTGTATCACGCACCAGTGCTTGCTGGACTAAATTTTAATGAAGAAGGAAGGATTCTTGGCAATGATGTTGTTAGCGTCCCTGCTTCTGAGTTAATGGTATTTCATGTTTTAATATTCTGCATGTCCTTTACTCTGATATGTTAAAGTAGATTAACGACCTCTTTATTTCTACTACTGATAAAATGCTAACTGATGGTTGTGTATTTCTTCAGTATTTAGTGTAGTCTTTCAGAGTATTGTTGATGTTCTGAACATTTCAGCATGACTGTAGTTAGATAAATGTTTCTAACCCTGCAGGATCTTTTTCATTTTATTCGCTAAGTGTAGAATGCTTCGGGAAACCCTTACTGTTATGAATCTCCGGAAGAATGAGTTGAAGTAACCAGCTATCCCCCTCGAAAATAGTCACCTCTCCCAACCGAGCCCCACACCATCGTGACCCGACACCCAGGTGCTTGAAGGCCCGGAGGATTCATTTCCCCTGGACAACCTTTGCAGGCGGAGTTGGCCGGTTTCCCCGGAACCCGGTGACAACTTATGACTGTTGGCAGACCCGGTCAACAAAACCCCATCAACAGTGTCATGTCAAGAACATGAGTGAAATAAACCCTTTATCCCCAGTTGGGATGAGTTCTACCTAGAACCTATGCTATGGTCAGATGAGCACCTTTTGACCTAGGTACCTCATTAGTGTTTGTAGCATCAGCTGCTTCTTGTGTAATGAGAAGTGTCTGGAATTCCTGGTCAAACTGTTATTGACAGTGTGGTGGTATGTATAAATCACCCTGATGACTTGGATTTAGAGTATATATTTGTTTCCACTCCCCATCAGTTAATGGAGCAAAGGAAGTGGTGTTATCAGAATCGCTGTCAGTGTCTACTGTACTGACACGCGGTATAAAGTTATTTGGCTTAGCAAAGAATGCCGCCAGGTGTGGAGGAATAGGATAAGGAAAACTATCCTCAATAGAGTTGTCTTCAGGTTCTTCAGTTTTAGATGTTTCTTCAGGTGTTGGTTGTTTCTCTTCTCAAGGTACAAATTTTTTTATCCCCAGTTGAAATGTGAGTTTCCGGAAGCCTATACCTGTAGAGTCACGTGTTCTGTGACCAATAGCTTCAAGTGGTGCAATCAATCCCTTATGATTCACACCTATGGGACCATTTCCTTATAGCCAAAACATTACATAATAGATAGACCTTTTCCATATTGCTCAAGTTTTATGTCATAAGGAGGAGTGGTTTGTTCATAATTGTCTTCTCCTTTATAGATCCAAGTTTTGATAGCTCTGTCTTCAGCTTCTTCTTCTAATGATATTGTGGCTTGTACAGAGGTACCGCCATACTTTGTTGGTGGAGGAACCATAGAAGGTTTGGTGCTCTCAGAAGGTCTCCCAAAAAAATGTGGAGACAAAGGCAAAGATGTAATAGATAGCACAGGTTCAATCCGATATCCTCCCATATCAGTTTCTTTGAGTGTCAAACTCTTTTTCATTTCTTTTAATTTATTCTCAAGGAGTTCAATAGATTCTCTATTGGTAGGTACAAAGAAGTCAACAGATTTTGTGAGGGCATTGAAATCATAGTGTGTATTAGCAGGTACAGTCACTTCAGATCCTTGGAATGGGAATTTAATGCACTGATGGTATGTGGAAGGGACAACCTGCATTTCATGGATCCATGTCCTTCCTAACAGAATATTGTATGCCAAATGGATCTCAAGCACTTGACATATAACATCTCGTTCAACAAGGCCAACTCTAATTGGCAACACAACTAGCCCCTTGGATTTACGTTCTTCCTCATCATAGGCCTTTATAGTAATCTTTTTGTGAGCATCAATGCAATCTTTTCCATAGCCTAACTCAGTAAGGAAACTAGCAGAGCAAATATTGAGGCCAACAACGTTATCTATGAGAACATGGCGAACATGCTTTGGACCAATCATGACTTCAATGTGTAGAGGGTTATTATACGGGTGACTCAAAGAATGATCATCTTCCTCAAAGAAAGAAAAGTAATGTGAAGAGGTCAAGTGACCTACCATGGATTGAAACCGGTCGAGATCAAGATCTTTTGGGATATTTTCCTCGGTGAGAGCTCTGTCCAGGATTTCCCTGTGAGTAGGGGAGATTTTGAGGAGCTCAAAAATAGTTATCTGAGTATTAGTACATTGCAATTGATCGAGAATGCCGTAATTGGAAGCATTAGATGAGGAACCCAATTTTGGATTCTTATTGGTAGAGTCAGCCTTAGCTTTGTTTGAAGGTTGAGTTGATGTAGACAGAGAAGGCTCATGGCCTTTGATGATGATCTTAGCATGAGATTGAGTAACAACATTAGCGCTGACTCGAGACTGCTCTTTTTCAGAAGACTGAGGTGTAGATCCTCAAAAAATGAAAGGTTTTTTGGACTTGGAAGTATCTTCCCTTCCCTTGAGAATGATGACATTACAATATTCAACATCAATAGGTTCAACCATATTAATGACATTGTCGTTATTGGTGTATGTATAGTTGACCTTAGCATCAGTATTTTTGCCTTTAGATGATTCACCTTTTCCATGAGGAGGAAATGGGTCTTTGAAAGC
>MU228371.1:3224395-3247399 GCA_018584345.1 Thuja plicata | reverse complement strand
CAAGTAGCCATTTTATGACCTTTATTTTGGTGAAAATCACAATAAGTAGATTCATTCCACCAAGAGGGTCTTGGTTGCAGATCATAAGGTCATGAATTATCTAGTGGAGTGAGTAAATGGTTGTCCATGAGAGTCTTGTAAACCGCCTCAAGAGGTTCTCCTAAAGGAGTGAATTCATGCTTAGGTCTAGGAGCCCAAGGTTTAGGTCCAGAAAATCATGAAGTACTTGGTTTGGAATCTGCCACAGCCTGTTTAGTGGCTTTGGCCACTTGCATCATGGTAGTAAGATTAAAGGCAGCCTTGGAAGGCTTAGGAGTCACATTATCTACAACTCCATCATTCACAACATTTTGGTTCTTGTTGGGAAATTCGGGTTTATCTTTGCTTGAGGAGGAAGACCCTTGTTTATTTTCCTTGTGTAAGGTCAATTCTCCTTTATTGATCATAAATGTCTCGACTCTTACAACTTGTTAAATCATGTCATCAAAGGTTAGAGGACCTTGTAGCTATACTTGATACCCAAAGTTGGGGAGAAGATTATCGAGAAAGATGTCCAACTTTTTAGATTCAGGTATCTTGCAAGAATATTGTGTATAAAGTTGTCTCCATCTTTGGAGAAATGCCAAGGAGGATTCCCCATGATTTTGTTTCAAGTTGCAAAGATCTCAGATATGAACCGGATGTTGGATGTTGTGAGAATAGTGTTGTAGAAATAAATTGGCAATTTCCTCAAAAGTTTTGATGCCAGTTGGTAGTCTAGAGAACCATTCCATAGATGACCCTCCCAAACTATATGGGAAAAGATGCATGAGATAGGTTGTGTCATGTATGAATTCCATGGAGAGAGCACCAAACTCTCTCAAATGGTCTTGAGGGTTAGATGTACCCAAGTATTTGTCATATTTAGGAAGTTCAACTCCTTTAGGAAAAGGAGGCATGCAAAGATCTTTTTCAAATGGGAAAGGATAGATGCTTTCCAATGTGAATTATGTGACAGGTTTTTCATTCTCTTTCAAGAGTTGAGAGAGTTTCTCTTGCGTGGTTTGCA
The DNA here is from genome assembly GCA_018584345.1 of Thuja plicata. Taxonomy (NCBI): domain Eukaryota; kingdom Viridiplantae; phylum Streptophyta; class Pinopsida; order Cupressales; family Cupressaceae; genus Thuja; species Thuja plicata. Next base: position 3,246,351 of record MU228371.1, on the reverse strand, counting down.
TTTCTTTTCACAAGTGGGAGTTTTTCAGTTTCTTCCTCTTTCTCAACAAGTGTTTCTACATCATAGTTGGAAGGTAACTTAGCCCCTTGATTGGCTAGTTCAAGAATATATTTCTCTTTCTCCTCAGCTAGAAGAACTCCCATCATCCTACATAAATATTTATTAGAACAAGCTTGTACATTCTCTTCTTGAGTTATTTCTATTTCTACATCATTAGGGTGGTCTTGAGAATGGGACTTACCCCATGTTTTAAAGAGGTTAGCTCTGCTATCCTCACCTGATAGGTTATGATCTGCCATCTTGCTAGATTGCAAGGATTCAAGATGTAAAGACTCGGTGTGAAAAGATTGAGTATTCTTAGAATTTGGGTCTTCTTGGAACAAAGGATTTCAAACCTGACTAAGATCCACTGGAAATGACCGTTTATTGTAAGGTCAACGTACCGGGGAAGGAGATCGAGATGATTCCTCACTAGATGTAACCGGTAATGGTGTGGAAAGTACAAATTCATCTTGATTGATTGAAGGAAATGTTTTTCCACTTCAAGTTGTGACAGTCATAGACAAAGTTTGAACAAGGAATGTGAACTAGGACAAAACTTGAAACTGTCTCAAAGTAATTGCACAGAACGTGCCAAAAGGTGAAGTATCCTTGGTTCAAATCATCGAAGATGAGGCTAGAACAACCAAGAGATGACTATTGTGACACAAGGCATGACAACACAGATGAAAGAGATCAAAAAGACATGAGATGAGACCAGTTTAAGCAAGAATCACGTAATTCTCAACCCAAGAAACCAAGTTTCAGACTGTGTGAAGATGGAGGGTAGAAAAATAGACCCATATCAGAGACCAGATTTGATAGAAGTACACCTGACTGACATAAATTAGCTTTCTATTTTGGAAAAAAGTCTCCAGACTTGCGCAAATAAATGCTCTTTCACTTGAAGATTCTCACCGATGCGTGTGAAACTTTGCAGTATCATGCAAAGAATGACACCAGACTAGTGAAGAAAAAGTGACAAAATAATGGCACTATTGCCAAATGTCATGCGCTAGTTTACTGCGTATCACGTGAAGATTCCTAGAGAATGATGCGAAGATTGGGAAATGTCGTGCGAAACTATGCAAAATTTGAAAAAATGAATGTTTACAGAATCAGACAGTTGAGACCAGTTTGTGTTTCCTGAGATAAAATCATTCTATTTTCTGACAAATAGTTTGAGTTACAGATTGTTTTGGACATGTTCAAGATTGACAGTTTGTGTGTTTTGATGATAGTTTCGATTGTTCAAATGATACACCCACGCAAAACACAATAAAAAAAATGTTTGTAGTACCAGAACAAGAACATCACAATCCTAGGATAGCCAGGACAGTATCTGTTGAATCCCCACTTGAACCAATGTTCAGCTACGCCTACTCTTAGTGGACAACTTGGAAGCTTGGAGGCACAGGCTCCTCCTTACATGTGCACTCACTTCTCATACACAGCAAGCTTCAAACCCCAAAAGAATTGCTTCCCAAAGGGCTGTTGTCTCTACTAAGAGCCATAAGAGTGTGGGGCATCTTAGTCAGTCTCTGACCTTCCATGCCAATAGATAGACGATTTTTGGAAACTAGAACAATAGTTTGTAGTAAGGTCATCCATTCAGGTGGTTGTGATCAAGTTATTTTCCCAATAAAGGGGGCTCTCCCAATCCTTTCAAAGCAAGGCTTTCACCTTAACAATGTAGGGACTTTAACGCACCACTAGGGTAGTAGAGAAGATTTTTGTTGCCATAACAAATTCACACATGTCTATTGTGACATTAATCACAATAGCATTTTTTGCATACCGGTTCGGAAGGGCTTGGCTTTAGCCTGTTACCGGTTGAGAATCCACTCTCATCGGCTCTGCTAAGGTTCTCAGGAGGTAGCCACTCTAGAAGAATCACATGAATTTATCTTACACCCAAGATCCATAAAACTGAGGGGAGAGGATATGTTCATGTAGTTCTTAGGATTACAATCTAAAAAACACTTTAATCACGCAAGATAATGATTCATTTTAAGCACCAACTGAATTGTGTTTTAACTACTAAAAACATACATAAGAATTTGTGAAAACATGCAAGGTCTTCGACAAATTTCCTATAATAAACCCATTAGTAGTTTGTAATTCCTTTCTTCATATCAACGTCCTGCGATAAACATGTTAGAAGTTTATAATGGCTTTTTTTTATCTCAGCATCCTGCAAACCACTGTTAAGCTATTTCAAAAGATAAAATCAGAGAAACACTGATGAGAAAATAGTAGATGGTTAGAAAACTGACACAAGAAAATATGAAATGAAAGCTCTGGTGTGTAATTTCGTGTGATGATTTATACTAGATCATGTGAAGAAGCATAGAGAGCCACGTGAAGAACTAGAAAGTTTGTGCAAGACGCTCAGAAAGTTCACGCGATATTAAAACAGAGCAATGTGGAAGTACGGACAGAATGCAAAAAATAAAAAAAAATGAAATGAAATGAGGCCAGAACATAATGTACCTGCCCCACGGTGGGCGCCATAAATGTATGTGGTAAATTTGGCCTTGTTAACTCACCATACACTTCAACATAGTCCTTCTTCACCAGATACACACAGGACTGAATATGAGATTATTCATCCTGTCTGCCTGCATGATTCGACCTGTTGCCTTCTATCCAGACGGGGTTTTTGAAATATCTCTCAGAATGAGAGTCTCACAACCATAGACCAATCTAGGAATGAAGGATTTTTCTCCATGAATGCAATACAATGCAAGATTATTCTAAGAATTGAAAGATGTAAGATTAATCTAAGACATGAGTTCAAATGCAATTATTCTAGAAATTGAAACTATTCTATTTGCAAAATGAAATTATTCTATATGGGATTATCAAGAAATGTGGCAATAATTCAGTATTCTAACAATGCATGAAAATGAGTGGGGTAATCAGGGGTTTTGAATGAGAGATGGGAGTTCTTTTATAGACTCAGAAGTGATCAGAATAAAAACTTTCCTCTTTGAAATAAAACAGATAGAAAAGCCAGTTTAAATTAGAAAGCCTTATTCAAAAGAATAAAATAAATTGTTTTCCCTTTTTCTTTAACTATTTTCTTTCTTTGATTTTAACTATTTTCTTTGATTTTAATTGTTTTCTTTCTCTTTAAAGCACAATTAATTCAAAGATTCTATTTTTGAACAGAAGAAAGATTTTTAAGAGAATATCCAATTAATTAAATAAATATGACCTCATAAATAGGTTTTTCTCAATTATCTGAATATTTAAATTCAATTATTGAAATAAGGATATTTATTTAACAATTAAATATTATTTAATCCCTTTTTCATGTGTCTTAACTAAAGAGGGTGAATTTAATTTAATTAAAGTGCTAGGACTTTATTAATTAAATTAATTCAATCATAAGGTTTGTTTAGCCAATAGATATTTAGGAATTAAACATAATGTATGATTGATGTAGATTTAGGATTTTCTGCATTTGACACTCAGGTCAAGTAGAGTCAGTCAAAACTCAGAATTGCCTAGTACAATAGGACTTTGATGATTCAGAAGAATGACAAATGCAACAAATTGGGTTAAGGTTGCAAGATGCCAATTTCTGGGTGTTACACATTCTACATCCATTTGGCACATACATACTTGTGGATCAAAGGATTCAAGTCCACCACAAGGGTTTCTATACAAGAAAGGTGAATTTGTTCATTTACTTTGTTTATCTCTGCAATTTCAATTATATTTTAAGGTTAATTCTAAAATTGGGGGTTGACCACGGCAAACCCCTCCCCCCAACAAACAAAACCATTTTTATTTCAAGTACAGGTACAAGACATCGAATTCAAGTGTAGATCTGGATACCCTTTTTGACAAACTTTCGGGATCCAAAAACAAATTTTTCGTAGGACTGTGCAGGTCAAGGTTGAATTTCTATTCTAGGTCAGGATTGACTTTCTGTTCTGGGTCAAGATTGACTTTCTGTTCTGGGTCAAGGTCAAATTTTTGTTCTGGGTCAGGATTGACCTTTTGTTCTGGGTCAGGATCAACATTCTATTTTGGGTCAAAGTTGACCTGAGCCAGATTTGGAAAATACTTCTGGGTTTTGTAGATCTCACAGTTTTGGTTTTAGGATAGCGGAAATCAATACTTTCTGAGACCGTTTGAAAAGGTTTTCAACAAATTCTTTTTTAGAAGTATGTATTTTATTCCATTATCCTTTGCAAAACATTTCCAAATCTACATTCCTTATCATTACAATTAAATGTAAGTGGTTAAATGTGGCATAGGGTATATTTTATGTGCAAATATCCATTGCTCTAAACCCTATTTAAAGATCTCCATATTTTCCCTCTTACAGTAACCAATTCCCTTGACTGTGGTTATCTCCACAATTCCCCATGGAAAATGGGAGGATGTTCTCCGATAGTTCTCTATCATTGGGAATAATTCTACATTTTCCATCAAAATATTATCTGTCTCCCTCTCAATAGCTCCAATTGTTTGGATGACTTTGTAGTTGTCTTTGAATGTGCATATGACAAATGACAGTTTTTATTGTCCAACTTAGTCAATGGGTGATGGTTTTCCCTACTTTCAACTACGTATCCCAACTATTACCTATAAATCATCTAATTTAAGCTACCCAACTTCAATTGCCAACCTTTTCTTCTATGTTCTTGACTTCATCTTCTTCCACATCACCAAATCCAACTTCAATTTAGTATATGGAAGTAGATGCCTTTTGATGTTTCTAGTTATTGTAACTGATTGAAAAGGCACATGAGATTTTCACATGAATAATATACATGCTTTGCTTTTTTCATTATTATAAGCAATTCTTCAATTTATTTATCTTATAATATTACATTTATATGTGTCATCTATTTGTGGAGGATTATCTTTGCCTTCTTTCTACGTAAGGAATGGATTTTGTAGACACCTAAAATCATCTCATCACTTATGGGCGACATTTTACTATTTTTTTCTCCTAATTAAATAAATAATCTTTATTATTTAATTAATTTCTTTCTTTCTTCTATTTCAAAATTTAAATTCAATATTTCCTTCTATTTCTTATAATTAACTAATTTTAATTATTTAATTTACTAATTATTCTTCCAACTTTAATTAAATGATTTTTTAATTATTTAATTAATTAATCTTCAAAAAATTTAACTAAATGATCTTTCCTAAGTCTTCATTCATCACGATTAAGTAAGTATTCTAATTATTTAATTTAGAAATAATTTCTATCATAATTAAATAAATTATTCAATTTATTTAATTATTCCTTGTCCTCAAAAAAGAATGTTCCTCTCAAATAAATAAAATATTTATTTTATTCCACATGTGTACAATTAAATAATTTTTTAAATAATTTTTAGTATTAATTAAATCTTCTTGTCTTACCTCCCTAACTGCCATTGATCGCCAATTCAACATTCCAATCAATTCAGTATGAATAAGTCATCTCCATAATCAATTCAATTAACTATTCCATCTATTTAGTCTTCTATCCAATCTATTTAGTCATTTATCAATCAATCTATTTAACTTGCCAATCAATTTTGTCATCCATCCAGTTATCTGTCAATCACCTTGAGTTATTCGTCCAATCAATTTTGTCTCATTCAATCCTATCCATTAAGTGTCCACCAGTCTCCTTCAATTTGAACTGTTTGTTTGAAGTCTTGAATTCTATAAAAGTAATCTTAATCCTTCATTATTTATTTAACCACACTATTTAAATTTTTGGTAATCATACATGTGTAGGTGAAAATTTGAGAGGCCACAATACAAAGATGAGAATGCCAAGGGAGATTATTGTAAAATCATTTATATTTGCTTGTTTTTGCATTACTTACAATTGTACATTTGATTTCCTTTTTATTTTCTCTCCTTGAAGGAGTTAGGGATTATTTCTTTGAGTAGAGTTTTTTGGTTAAACTCATTGATCTTTTTGTATGTTTTAATAATGCTTAATTTTCTCCTCGTACAAATGGTGAACCCAATGTGAACAACCCTTAATTGTTATTGTTTTTGGAGTTTTCTTAGATTTGTGTAAAAACAAAAGGAAGTGATGCAATTGAAAACCATTCACAACATATTTCATATTTCCCAACGCATCTAATAATCATTCTACACAATTGCTCTTACATTTGACTCCCATTTTTTTTTTGTTTTTGTATAGGTTGTATAAAAAGTGATGCAATTGCAGATAAAATGATGCATACATTTAAAACAGCGTTGTATATGCATAATTCTCAATTGTATCTGCATGATACAATGTCACATGTATAGATACAACATATGTGATAGGTAATTAACAAGTACAACAATTATGCATTTTGGACATTTCAATTCAACTTTCAGTTTCTAGATTAGAGGTTTTTTGGGTTACTGACCTTGTTTTTTTAGCATTGTGGTGTGAGTTTTGTGGATAAAAACAAAAAGATTTTTTTTCTATAAACCCACGTGTTTGCCAAAACATTTGAATTTCATAAGGTGACCTACCATTGAATTGAGTATCCTCTCCCCTTGCCTCCATGGATCTTGGGTGTAAGAGAAAACTGACAACAACACCTTTCTTTTTATTTTTTTGGAAAGGGTTTTCCTTGGGGAAAAGTACTCACCCAAAGGAACAACCCAAAGTCATTCTTTCCTTTGGCCTGCTATATAAAAAAGGTCAAGATGAAAACCAAAACTACTCAGTGAGCTAGACCTACTTTGAAATTTCCCTAGTATCCACAATTGTGTGAGATATGTCAACCACATTTATTCCTTTTAGGAATAATGTAAGTGGATGGAACGAGACCTTAAGTGAGTTACTGATTCTAGAGTAGGCACTGAGTACTTTGAAGTTCCTCCACTATGAACTATTTTTTTGTAGCAGTAAAAAACTCATATTTGTTGATTTGGGGAGTTGGGATTGTACCCCAAAGAACCCTCCATGTACCCTTCTTAGTGAGACAAGAAATTCCTTAATTCATAAGGTTTTTGAACCTTTGGGGTAAGAGGTCAAGTGTGACATTGTCATGTTGGGGGAGTGAGTGCCACTTGATTATCTATCTATCCACTTTATTTGTGGTATTTAATTGTTGTGCGGCCTTAACAAGCATAATCCATTTCCATCCTAGCTTGTGCATGTCTTTCAAGTGTTTGCAAATTATTGGTACTACTAAAATCAATTGGGCTAATCTAGGCCCTGAGTCACTTACCTTAAATTTTCAAGGTAAAAACCAACCATACAGATTGATGTGTCTTCATTGTGCTTGTAATAAAAATAAGATAAAATTGCCTAAATACTGGCACTACACATTCACTAATAAAACATGACATTTGTTAAAACTTTTGACGCATCTGCCAGATCAGTCATTGTCTTTTCCAGATTAAACCTTACATTTGCCTAATTCTCCAACGTATAAAACTGAGGATTTAATTTTACCAGTCCAAAAAATTCATTTTCTTAGACCATTCACCACACATGCTTGAGTATTTCTACCAAAGATTTCATTTTCTCAGAGCATTCACGATACTTGCCTAGCCAATATATACAAAATGTGTTCGAGTTGATGAAAACTATCAACCCACAACTCCCAAGAATCACCTGCATGCAAACCTATCACAAAAAGAGAGAAGCAAAAAAGATATGGAGGCCAAAAATAACAGATTGATGGAAGAGGAAACATCTTGTGCAAACAATGGAAAAAAAAGTCTCAATGTAATAGCATCCTCAATTCATTAATAATTTACAAAGAGGGAATCCTTATAAAAGGACACCAAAACCCTAAAGGGGAAATATCTAGCTTGCATAATAATAATTAATTATTATATGCTTTAAGTTTAGCTTAAGTAAAAGAGAGATAATAAGTGACTTAATAATTAAATCAAGATGATTTAATTAATAAGTGGAATCACTTTATTACTCTAACAAGCTCCTTAAGATAAACTTAGGGAGAAGCTAAAAACCTAGAAACAGATACTGAAAGCAGGAAATGGGTCCTGGAAACAAGGCTTGATCAGGTACCCAAGTACAAAAAAATATCTGTAAAGATGAGAAAATGAGAAAACCTAGTGGTAAAAACTCCTCTCCGAAAAGAGATGAAGTCTAGTGAAGGAATGAAGAAGCCTCCAAACTAGAGAATGTCCCAGAAAATAGGAACAAAGGAAGAACGTGTAGAACACCTCTGAAGCATGAAGCTGCAAACAATGTCAAAAAATAACTGTTGGAACCTCCATTATAATAGAACATGATCAGGTAGAGAAGTCTGTAAACAAAGCTCAAAGAGACAATCAATCAAAGGTGAAAGGTTACCTCAAAAACATGAATGAAAGAGTGTCCATATGGTAAATGATCCAACCATTGCATCCTCCGAGTATGTGGGAACAAATATTGTATACATAGAATAGCTCCATTGAACCAGGGAAGCATTAGAACGAACATGTGATACCCCTAATAATGTTGAGGAGGGAGAGGCATGAGTACGCTGGATCATACTACCAAGAATAACTGCATGAAGAAGAACCAAGAACATAGAAAGTGCAGAAGGTACAAACACATATAAAGGATGGTGTCGTGGAAGGATCACTCTCTTGACACATATTATGAGGATAATGTCATGGAAGGAAAAGTCACTTGACAAAGGTGGACGACAAATAAAGAAAACATCAAAACCCCCCATGGCACTTAAAAATATAGTGCAAGTACAAAAAAGCACAAACAAGTCCCAGATCCCAAGCATGCATCAGATGGCACTTTATCATAATGCATTTGCAAAATAGGAAAGCAACTGAAATAGATGTCTACAATGCTCATAAATGACAAGAAAGCTGTAGAAACATGAATAACAGCTAGAAGAGAGTCATTTCATGCAAGGAAATGATCCCAGGACTTGTAACCTCCAATATATTCACCAGATTGCAAAACAAAAAAAAATGAATAAAAAAATACCTGGATCAGAATCTGGGTGTGAGACCCATGGAATAAGATAGAGCACTAAATCATCTTTTGCCGCCATGCAGAAGTTGAAAAATAGAGTCTATAAGAGAAAGATATGGCTCTCAGAGTGCAAAATAGATCACTGACATTGAATGGAAAAAGGGTTGCAAGATGGAAAAATAAAAAAATCTAACCTCCATATTTAGATAGACTCAGAAAGAGCTTTCTGATGATATATGATAGGTCAAAAACCTATACCGTATTCTCAAGATATCACAAAAACACAACATGATGCTCATTATGGAAAAAAGGGCAAATAGAATGACAGTTTCATGACCGTTAAATTTAACCTCATTGTCAGAACTGCAACCACTGACATTAGCACCTATATATGCGTACCTGCACATGCACGTCCTTTCCAAAAAGTTCAAACTTTTCAATTTTTTATAAAAACTTCATTTAAAAAACAAAATTTGCCAATTTTTTGATTTTTGATTTTTTTGATGATGTTTCTCCTTGAAAAATGTGCATCCGTACTTGTATGTCCATAAGGACAAATTTTTTCTCTAGATGTCACAGAGGCCAAAAATGAAAAACCTTATATGAAAATAGAGGTTTGTGGGCCTTCTGAGCGCTTGGTGAGGTCCGTTTGGGCCCAAAATGCACCCAAAAATAGGTACCCCCAAAACACCGAAAATATGAAACTGAAAAAACACAAATCTGGAGAAAAAGGACAAAAAAATCTCATGAAGAGAACATGGGCATGAAATGGAGGAGCTTTGATACCATGCTGGAGTTGATGAAAACTACCAACCCACAGCTCCCAAGAGTCACCTACATGCAAACCTGTCATAGAAAGAGAGAAGAAGAAAAGCTATGGAGGCCAAAAATAACAGATCAATTGAAGAGGAAACATCTTGTGCAAACAATGGAAAAAAAATCTTAATGCAATAGCATCATCAATTCATTAATAATTTACAAAGAGGGAATCCTTATAAAAGGATACCGAAACCCTAAAAGGGAAACCCTAAAGGGAAAATATCTAGGTTGCATAATAGTAATTAATAAAAGAATTAATTATTATATGCCTAAAGTTTAGCTTAAGTAAAAGAGAGATAATAAGTGATTTAATAATTAAATCAAGATGATTTAATTAATAAGTGGAATCACTTTATTACTCTAACAAAATTTTCTAAGAAAATTAGCTGCATTTGATGATAATCCTACGCATGAGCCACCTGAAACATTGCATTTGCTAGATCTAGCAACACATTTGTCTTTCTGTGTGATGCATTTGTTGATTAATCTTTTCATGTGCCTAACATAATTAGAGTCCCTAAATCAAAACTTTTAGACATAAATATAGGGTCCATATACACATTTCTGAGACTAGCTTGAGCACACTCACTGTAATTAGCAAACAAAAGTATATATTTTCCTTGCATCTTAAGCTCAATCAATATTTCATCATTCTACACTTAGGTCAAACCTTGCATTATCAATTTGATTTTTCCATTATCTTTAGGTTTTCCAATCATTGCATTATCAATCATTTGAGCAAAAACATGGGTCTTGCATTTCCTAGGTTTGAACAATCCTCTTTAGGGTTAACTTTTGGGGATTAGGGAGGTTACCTTTTGAATATTTTTTTAGTGGTTTTTAGGGTATCTTTGACCTCTTCCATCAATTTATACCTTGTCAAAATTTTCATTACAAAAATCAAACGTTAGCTCAAAACTATAGAAAAAAGGTGAGACTTTGTCACTTTCCATCCTTACCTTGAGGTCAATGATCTTCTCACAATAACTTAGGTTTGTATTCCTAGAGTCAAGCTCTCAAATTTTTAGAAATTCACTTAGGGTACATATTTTATTTTCTTATCACTATTATAACTAAATTTTCCCCATTCATTTTAGCTTTCATTGTCCTTAATTATATTCCAAATTTCCAGTATCCAAAATAAAATAGTTTCCTTTTCAATTATCATTATAGCCAGATCATTTTAGCTTGCAATGTCCTTAGTTTTTTTCCAAAATTCCAAAACAACCAAATAATAGTTTCCTTTCTTAAATTTCATTATAGTCAAATAATTCATAATAGTCTTCAATCATTTGTCCATTGTCTCTCAAATCAATTTCCCAAAATTTGAAATATCCCCAAAACAAATTAGAGTCATCCTTGCATTTCCTGAAGGAAATTGCACATTCCCAAAAGGACAAAAATCAAATGGAAATTACACATGATCCAAACTTCAATCCAACAAGTACCATGGACTTCAATACACCTATGAATTCACAATGCCCACCTAGAGGGAGAGCCACTCTACCTCCTACTAATGATGAATTATAAGTGGAAAATATTCAAGCTAATTACACTCAAGAGGATATATATATAATGCATCATAAGACCCTCAGATCCTATATGTAATGAACACACTACTATCAAAAAATCCTAATATGTACTTATACCTACTTGCCCAAAATGGGGCCAAACTACCACCTGGTTTTGACACCTCTGCCATTGTGGAGAATAAAACACAAACCCAAATGCATTCGAATGAGGTTTCCCACACTTCATCATCATCCCAAGTGTCTACACGTATGCATTCAAGTAACACATTGCATAATTCTACCCATCCTATGAGACACACTATAACAATCCCCTCTTCACTAGAAACCCTATTTTGATGAATCAAAATCAAAGTTCCAATATATCTTCGACCATGTCCACACAAACATGAATTCCACTGCTTAATATACAACAAAAACTACCACCAAGACCACAATACCAAATCAAACAAGTACATCCATTCCCTTAGGATTAACCAATTCAAATGGCAAAGTAAATATTGCTTCCCTAGGTGTACCATCAAATTGATATTCTAACAATCATAGTGCTGTCCCACAAGGAGAACCCTCAACTCAAAAACCCTACTGGACCACATATTATCTCTTAAGGTGCTCCTTTGAATATGAACATACAAAATATTGGTTATCAAGGGGTATCCTCAAATTCCAATCCTAGTGGACAAAATTTTGGGGCCATATCTAGTAACACCAACCCTTTTTCACCCACAAATCTGACAGTTACATATTTTGTGCCAATCAATGTCTCAAAACGTCCCATCTATGTCCACATCCAATATAAACCCCAATTATCAACCAAAATACACACATAATAAGGTACCAACATACCAAATTGGGAATAATTTTGAGGATCCTAATCTTGGACTCAATAAACATGTTCGACTAACACCCATGAAGCTTCTAGCACAACAAGTGCAAAGCCTCCAACAAAAAAGCATGACTCTCCAAACTGTTGCCTCAAAGAAGACATACTCAATCGAAGACCTATGCCCATATCCATTTGAAAAATCATTATACATGCTACCATTCCCTTCAAACTTTGAGAGTCCACAATTACACAAATACAAGGAGAAAGGGGGCTCGCATGATTGTACCCAAGTATTATTTATGGCATGTATAGAGGTCATTCACAATGATATATATTGAATGCACCTCTTCCCAAGGATTCTTAGTGGACCGACCAAGGAATGGTTCTCATGTTTACCCCTAGACATAAGGTCATGGAACGAGCTAGCTAAAAAGTTCATCTCAAATTAATCACATAATATAGTCAATGAGGTGACTATCATGGATCTTTGTAAAAAAAAATACAGAAATGGGGAAATCTTCTCCTCCTTCATACAACATTAGATAAACCTCAATGCTAAGGCCCCATGTCACATCCCCAATAGAAATAAGATCCAAATGTTTATAAAAATTGTACACTTGAGATGGTGTGTTCCTTACAAATGCAACAACTTGAAACTTTTTTAGATATTACAGAATAAGGCCTCAAAGCAGAGAGAGAACTCTTGGCCAAAGGCAAAATTAAGCTTAATAAAGAGACCAATGGGAATAATTCATATAATCATTCATATGACAACTCTAAATACTGGTCCAAGGATAAAAAAATGCCTGCACCAATGATGACACAGTCAATGCTAAATAAATTAATAGAGCACAAGCAGTCATACGTCTTCAAGGCATGGTGAACTCCAATACTTGCAATTTGAACAATAATTCTCCTTACAATGAGATTTGTTAAGCTAATTTCACAAATGATAAACTTTGTCCCCCGAGATGGAAAAATCCTCGACGTACGTATATAGGCTATAAAATTATTTGGATATGTAACCTGCAATAAGATTAATGAATCCAACCACAAAAGATTCAATATTATCACTATCCTACATCTATGCAAGAGAATAATAAAATTGAATGCATTTCAAAATAAGCAATTCAAATCAAATCAAATGAAAACACCCAAATAAAAATCTCTCTTGTCTCTCTCTTTCCTCTGCAATGTTGTCTCTCAGATTTTCTCAAATATGACAACACAAGAATTCAAGAATCGTGGTTGTAAAATAATGAAGAAATCTTCTCCCTCTTGGTGGAAGGGTGCTTCTAATCAACACTATACTGTCTTGAAATGCTCCCCTCACTTTGAGAAGGAGGTTGCTCCTGATATTGTCAATCCTTTGCATGTTGCTGTGAAGGCTAGTTTTGGTCCTGATATTGCTCCTGATGGGTGTGCTGGTGTTGTTGGCTCTGCTCCTGCCCCGGTTGTTGGAACTAAACCTATTCTTTCATCACTGGATGTTTCCAGTATCACTACAGATGTTTCATTGGCTGCTTGATCTGCTAGAACTAATGGTATTTTAATGGATACTGGTGTTGGATCTCATGCCGCCAATGCGTTGGCTATTTCTAAGGGAATTTTAACCCCACTTTTGGGTGCTGGAGCTCCAGCATTGGAATCTTTGTGTTGGCAAGATAAGGTTGTTAGCGTGGAAGATGGTTGGATTACAGTTAAATGAAAAATTTCTAGGAAATCCTCACCGTCTTTTGCCATGACCTTGCGATCCCATATGAAGGGGATAAAATGATAGTTCTCTCTTTGCTGCGGTTATCCAAAGATTTATTTTTAGCAGTGGGCTGGGGATTTCTTTGGCTAAGTTCTTTTGTTTGATTTTTTTTTTTTTTTTGGGGGGGGTTGGTGGGGGTGGCCTTTTGTGTTAGCTAGTCTATTGTAGCTAGTGTACTTTGTACAGGTTTTTGGGTCTCTTCAAAACCTATTTTTACCTATAATTAAAACAATGAAGAATCACCTTCATTTTATAGATTTATGGACTTCAATGGATGGTTCAGATTAAGGGGTGCTAACCGATAATGAATGGCTAGGATTAATTCAGACTAGACTGATTAGATAGATTACTAAGACAAATTAACAATTGACTGACTACATGATAGAATTGATTAAATAGTTAGCTTGGTTGATTGGGAGTAGACTGAATTGATTGATCAATAAACTGATTGCATGACCGAGAATACTAAATTAATTGACTAGTTAGACTGAATTAATTGAAAAGAAGAACTACAAGTCAATGATAGTTTGTGGGGTGGAATTGGAGGAATACTTAGAATTAAATAAATTGAAAAAATATTTAATTGTGCATGGGATAGAATAGATAAATTAACTAATTTATTTATTTTTAGAAGAATGAGTTTGCATTGGGAAGTGGAGAGTTACATAAATTGATCATTTATTTAATTTTGGAAGACATAATAATTGGAATAATCACTTATTTATGGTGAGAAAAATGAGGAAGAATATATTTAATTAAATAATATAATTATCTGATCAAAACAAAGAGAAAGACTAATTAAATAATAAAAATTATTTAATTAATCTTTAGAGGAATAATTAGAGAATCTTGAAAGAATATTAATAAATAAATAATTAAAACTATTCAATTACTGGAATTTGGAGGGAAATGAGGAATTTAAAATTTGAATTAGAAAGAATGAAACTCAGTAATTAAATAATAAAAATTATTTATTAATTTAGAAAAATGTTAGTGAAGTTGTCGTGCCTAAGTGAAAGGGAAATTTTTAGTGTCTAGAATACCTACACACCTCTTAGGGAACTTGTTGAGGCGGTTCTTAAGAAATTAATTTAGTCTAGAACCATAACAATACCTGAAATATGACATTAAGAACCTAACCCTATCAAACCCGAATACCACCACACTAAAGGAGACAAAAATTTATTATCAGCTTAAAAACATTGTCCAAAACCTCATTGAACAAGGGGAAATAGAGGTTCAAAATAATTCTGACACATTAAATAAGGATCACATAATCTTTAAAGACTGACTACATAATCATAAAAAAGGCAAAGTTTACAGTTTGGGAAGATATAATAAAGCTAATTATTCATACATTTCCCATTAATACATTATCAATCACATATATTCCAATTTTGATGATATAGTCTCCACTATTACAGTTATGGGTAAGGATCCCAAATGCATTGTTGCTACCCGAAGATCTAAGATAACAGTCCAAGGAGTCCCATCCAAGTCATCCACCCTGTCAATCAATCAATATAGTATCTTAGACCAATTGAAGAGAACCCCTACCCATATCTATATTTGAACTGTTACACATATCCCCAATCATACAGAAGTCCTTGACAAAGTCCTTCAAGAGTCCTTTGTTTCAAATGACATAGACATTGATGAATTCATACCATGGTGGAACACCTTTCCACCACCCATCACGCTACATTTACCTATCATATTATTCCTACCAATAATCCTTATCATAATGATCTAGTACACCTTGAGGTGTACGTTCATAAACATAGACTCGTAAGAGTCTTAGTAGATGACGGGGCAGGTCTCATTATTTGTACTCTAAAATTTATTGAGACATTGGATTTTTCTAAGAGTTGTATTGATCCCACTGTATAATGGAAAATGGGATTCAATTTCACAAGGGTATCACATCCAAAAATCTTGGTATACATTGGAATACAAAACCCACCTCACAAGACAAATCTAGTTGGCACAACCAATGGAGTACATGTACCAACGCGAGATCTATGCTTTGTAAGGTTTTTTTTTGTGGGATTCCAAATAGATAATTACAAAGAGATAGGAATTTAAGTAAAAAATATGATCTATGAAAGTAAATGCAAGAAAATTGAGATAAAAACAAATGCACCTGGAAATGTGATGTGGAAAATTGCACTTTAGATCCAGATTTTTTGACTGGCAGAGTCTCAGAATCAAATGTAACTTCAGATCTAGCAATCTGAGACCTATAGCTGCCTATCTTGGAATTTTCACCGATTTTGAGTAGATACAAGTCTAAAAATCAAATTATTCCTCAAAAATTGGCTTGTTCTTGCATTTTTCTACTCAAACTTGTAGGGTTACACTATCACAACTTCCAGGCACTGTCTCTGAAACTGTAGCTGAATGTGAGCTTCCGAGACCTATAGATATGAGAAAAGGTGTGTGTGTGGATATAAAGGAGTTTGCCTTGGTCAAACCCTCATTTTAGTGATTTCCACCTCCACGGATAGTCCTTAGGATACAAATGTGATAGTGCTCATGAATCTAGAGTATGTCTAAATTTCTAATGAGCTGAAAATGCATAAGAAATATGACTAGATCTAACCCTATGTGTGATAAAGTGAAACTCTAACATGTAAATACAAAAATGTATGATTGAATGCATGCATATAAAAACTATGAAGAATCAATGCATAGATATGAAAATAACAAGGAAATCATACCCAACCATGGATGGAAAGAGTACTCCTAGCCATCTCCATAATCTGTTTGAAACTCCATGATGATATAGGAAATGTTGTATTGGATGTCTTGAATGCTTGATAATGCTTGTTGTTGATGCTTGATGTTGATGAAAGTAGTATTCAATAGAAAACCCTTACTTTAATAGATGTCATCAAAATGGGGCTTCCACCTTGCAATTCATGCTTGTTGTAATCAAATTGGGGTTTTCACCTTGCACTTGATTTCATTATTGTATGCCAAAATAAGGTAAGAGGGTTTCTTTTATAGTGTTTTGGGAGACAAAATTAAGCAGGCCGACTATAGATATGGAAACCACACAAATGCTTCTAGATGAACCCTGACCTCAAATATGGGCACAATTTGCAAGGGATTTCTGGCAATTTGGATGTGTTTTAATTGATGCCAACATATCAATAGGATTTCTCAAAATTTTTGATTGTTTGATACCAACATATCTGTTGTCTAGTTTGCTAGTGGTATAGGATGTTCAGAGGTTTGGTGAGGATCAATATTAGCATATGAGGAGTCGTGCACCTCATGGGATGGTGTTGAGGTTTTATAATTGGTCCATGTAAATTTTTATGGGCTGACATGAAGATTCAAATGAGTTATGAGTTCATAGATGGTGATTGGTTGGCAGTGTGACAGACAGTGAACTGAAAAAGTCACAGAGATTGGTTCAGTGAGAATTCTTAGGTTGATATTTTTAGTTGTGCATGAAGGAGTATGTTTGGGACATGCAAATGTGTTCTCAATTCAAAGGGTTAATGATCCAGAGGTTCGCAAGACATTTTTCAGATGTTACATTTGCTAGTAACAATGTTCTTGAGGTTTGGCATAAGAGATGCTGGTAGATCTGACAATATGGATGGGTTTAGATGTTTTAGTGATATTCATGATGCCTATGAATATTATTGGATTATATGCCTGATGAGTTGGTAGTTTACAATGATAAAGGTGATGAGATTTGGAGCAAATTTCAAGTTGGTGAAATTGTTTCTTATGTTCTTGGCCAAGTTGATTTGTAAAATGTTTTAGGGTGATTGGTAAAATATTTTGGGGTTAAGTTATAATCTCAAGGTGATTATGATGGATAAAACCATGTTGGATCAAAATTTCTTTGATCAGGATCATTGAATTTGGCACAAGAAGATGAAGATTGGAGTTAGGTTTTTTCTGACCTAAGTTCTTGATATAAGAGTTGATGAATTAGGGAAAATAGGTGGTTGCACATGTGAAGGATTGATCGTGGATGCATGAAATTTATTATAGAAGAAGTTGAGAAGATATAATGAGGTTGAATTGACTGTTAAAAGGAGTCAGAGAGGATTTGAACAAATATTTGTATTGTACTTCAATGGAACTGACCTTGACATAATTTAGATGCTACTACTTAGTTCATAAATTATTAGATTATTGTCTAATTGGCTATTGTAGTTGTCTTGTAAGGCAGTGATCCTTCCCAAGGTTGTAACCCTTTTGTATTTGAGTAGTGAGCTCTAGGAAGTGTGCCTAAATGCAAGTGCATTCCCCATATTTATAATAAGCTTATACTTTTAACACAATATTTTCTTATTGTGGGTAAACAAACCCACCGTGGTTTTTCCCATAACAAGGATTCCACAATAAAAATCTGTGTCAAGTGTTGTGGATATAATTTTGATATTTACATGCATGCTTATTTTTTTTAATCATACATAAGGATTTTAAGTAAAAAGGGGTAGTGAAAGTTTAGGAAGAACTGATTCTCCCCCCTCTAAGTTTGAGGGAGATACATAATGGAATCTTACAACAAGGATAGTACTAGGTTTGATGGTACCAACTACACTTTTTGGAAGAGCCGCATGATAGTGCATCTTAGATGTATTAATGAAGATTATTGGAGAATCACCAAGTCATCCTATACTGCTCTTGTAACTTCTACTACACCACAAGAGATCAATTATGCTAAAGCTAATATAATGGTGAAATAATATTTGTCAAGTGCCTTGACTAATTCAAAAATGAAAAATGTCATGGAGTTAGAAATTTCTAATGATATTTGGGAGAATTTGCAGACCCTGTGTTAGTTCCTTTTTTTTCTCACACATAAAATACTTGCAATAAGCTTTCTCTATTGTCCCATACACTGATAAAGAAAGAAATAGAAGAACAGAAACAAGGTTCTTACACCCTCTACACTTTGAGTTCCACAAACTTAGGTGGGTTTACCCTTTTTACTTAGAATAATCAAATCACATCATTATTCCAGCAAATACATAGTAGAATTACAGATCCTAACCTTTGTAACATTTATTTGACAGACTAGAAATAGAATGACAAAGATAAATTTAGTAGTGATAGTTACCCACTCCAAATGAATAACAAACCACTATTTTATCTTGGGGCATGAAGTCACTCTGAATATTCATAACCATTTTCCATAAACACAAACTCATAAACACCTATAAATATGAAAAGGAAGACATGTACACTTTGTATATAAAACCTCACACATATGATGAATTAATCATCAAATTCATAACCAACCCCAAGTTTTACTAAAATGATCCTAAGGCAATTTAATATTTCCTCGAAAGAAACCCTAAGATAACTTCACAATCTTCCTAACAAACATATAAATTGAACAATCCTTAACTACCCAATTTAAGAAAAACTCAGAATACAGAAATAAAGATAACTACTCATCATAAGTCCATAAATTGTAGATGGATTTGTATTTGTATTCATATCAAAATAGAGTCATTACATTCAATATTATACTTCAAAAACCCTTATCAAAATATTTGTCCCAAACCAAAGTTTATACAATACATTTGTTTTTTAAATGAAAAATGGCTATCCTTTTCCCATTAGTTTTGGAATCCTTTCATAGCTAAGGATACAACAAGCTTCAGACTACATGGGAAGATTATAAAACTTGCAACAACTTAATTACAAAAAAATAACCACTTTAGAAAATAGAACATAGGTGGCAAAAATATCTGCAAAGTTGAACAAAAGTTCTTGTTGCTCTGAAGATATCTTCTCATCCTTTCATCTTAGCCTCCCACCTGCTCACCTCCTTGTCGGTGGGCCAACTGAATGTTTTTCCTTTCTCCATCTTGGCCAAGGCTTCTGTCCACCTGGCATCTAAGATCGGCTTTGCCTCAGCAACAAATTTTGTCATGTCCACCTCTACCTTGAAAAATCTATCAATTAATTCATTGTAGTAACCCACATCTATATCCATCTCTAAGTGTTTATTGACATCCTCAGCATTCCAAATTTCATCAAATTCTTTCTCCCATTCTGCCCTTGGATTTAGAACACTAGCATCATCATAATTTTGGGAATGAGTGAAGGGACTGATCACCAAACAACTATAACTTATTATGTATTAACTCATCTTTTCCATTGAATAAAGCATAAGAAGTATTCATCTAATTTATAATCTCAATGTTTTCTGTGACCTTGTCAGGGAAATCATCACTATACAACATTGCAGTCTTAAATTTCTCCATCAATCTATTCCTTCCTAACTAGGTTCTGAAAGTAGGCTCAATAAATCCCATGGCCTCAGCAGCAGTCTTGGAAGCATCCTATAGTGATCCATACAATGTATGTACTAGTGAAGTCTTATGTTTTAACACACCCACCCGGTGTTGTAGTATGGAAAGAATTACAGAAACAACATTATCATTTTTCTCCTTTAAGGGCTCTTTTGTTTGGCCTTCCTCTCGTGCTAAATCACCCCATGTCTCTGTTGATGCATCCACTTTGCCTATTACAGCCACCTGGGGGATTTCACTTGTCTATTTTTCTTGTATTTCTTTCTTCAACTGCCCTATTTTCTCTTCCAAGGAATTGTTATGCACCATAACTTATTCATGTTTCTTGGCCAGTGCAATCATCTGGCTGAGAGTTTTCTCATACCTTTAGATAAATCTTCTATCTTAGCCAAGTTCATAAATGAATCCTGGGTCATCAAGTGAGCAATTTTTATGTCACTGGTATTCTTCAGATTTGAGATCATTCTATCTGCCTTCCTTTCTTCTCTTATATTCAGAACCAGAGGATTTTGTGTGGCAGGAGAAAGGGACCAAATGGACAAAGTCTTAGACTTGGGATTAAAACTTGACCCTCTCAGCACATCATTTATCTCAAATTTAGACTTAAACATAGTATTTTCCTATCTTCTGATTTGGTCAATGATAAAAGTGGACTGTAAGTCCCAATCGGGCATCAACATTATTCCACTGTTTTACACCAAGAACCTAGCCTTATCCACAGTGATCAATTCACTCTCAGGGTCATATTCCTAGAGTGTCTTTACAATTTCCTTATTTTTCTCTTCTTGTCCTTCTGCTACTATCAGATTTTGCCTTAAGTCCCTCTATTTCATCTTGATTAGGAAACTTTTGAATTCTTCTGATTTTACAAATTCATCATCCTTCATGAATACATTGGTCATCATCATCCTTTCATCCATCTCTTTATTTAGGATCATCTCATTCTCTCCCTGGCCTTCATCTTGTGGCACAATCTATAATTGTGTTCTGATTTGTCTAAAGTATTTACCATGCTCTGTTACTATAGCGTTAGCCATGCTTTTCATTGCTTGAACTATTTCCTCCTCTTTTTTTGCCCTCTTAACAGGTGGTTCTCTAGCAGAAGTGGCCTCTTCTCGAGCCTCTTCATCCTCTTCCCCCTATTCTGATTTCTATTTGTCTTGTAAGGCCAATGTGCCTAGGGATCATTGAGATTGTACATCTTCAGAACTAAATTTTGGCACTTGTGCCATCGGGTTGTCATAGGAGTCCAGAATTTTCTCAATTCTTTGAAAATATGGGGTATCAAGAAAGAATCTAGAAAATGTATTATCTGATTCTTTCCATTCAACTTCTACCCTCATGAGGTCTTTCTATTTTCTTCCCCTCTCCTGGACATTTTTCCAAAGAGTCATACTTTTCAAAGCTATCTTAATGAACTGCTCTGGGTCACAAAACCATGACACTATAGTTGACATTCTATATTGCTTCAAAAAGCCATTAATATGCTCAAAAGTATTTTTTACTATAGAAAAATAAAATCCCACCCATAATCTAGGGACAAAAGTACCCTTCTTATGCCCTTCTAAGAACTCTTTATCTAACCAAGTAATTTTCTAGATGAATTCTAGGAAATCAATTCTAGGTGGGAAAAATTTGGGGAGAACACATGGTGGCTATGAGCAACCATAAACCCTAATGATTGTGAACTTATCAAAGTAGAAGAAATCACCCCAATTGTGGTTAATTGACTGTAAAGAATTAAAATGTGATATATATATATATATATATA
>MU228371.1:3207035-3218751 GCA_018584345.1 Thuja plicata | reverse complement strand
ATATATATATATATATATATATATATATATATATATATATATATATATATATATATATATATATACTTCATGTTACTCATTGATGATTATTCTAGGATGGCTTGGGTAAACTTATTGAAAGAAAAGTATGAAGCATTTGACAATTTTAAGGTCTTTAAGAACATGGTAGAGACTGAGATAGGAATGAAGATGAAGATCTTAAGATTAGACATAGGTGGTGAATTCACATCCAATGAGTTCAGTTATTTATGTGAAGAAGATGTAATTAAGAGAGAGTTATTTGCACCAAGGACTCTGCAGAAAAATGGAGTTGTAGAGAGGAAGAACATGTCCATACTTGATACATCAATAACCATGATGGTATAAGGAAAATCTCGATAGATACTTTAGAGAGAAGTAGTCAACACTACAAATTACACTCTCAACCGGGTGCAAATAAAAGGAGATACTAGTAAGACACCTTATGAAATTTGGTGTGGAAATGTGACTACTATCAAGTATTTTACAATTTTTAGTAGTAAATGTTAAATCAAAAGAGATGAGGATGTAGGAAACTTTGATGCTAGAAGTGATGAAGGCATATTCCTTGGATATTCTACTAGAAGTAAGGTATAGAGGTGCTACAAAAAAAGGTTGAAGAAGATATTAGAAAGTGAAAGTATAAGAGTAGATGAAGGTATTAAAAATCTATCCAAATCAAGTGGATATGATCATACTAATAAAAATTCTAGTGAAAATTAGGAAGAACATAATAATCAAGTACAAGGTGGTACGATGAATAGAGAAGATGTGACCTATACAAGTGGAGAAGAGGAAGCGCAAAAATAAGTGATAAGGCATAAGGAATCAAGGTATGTAAGAGTAAATCATTCCAAAGATCAGATTATTGGAGACAAAAAAAGGGTGTTCATACTAGGAAAAGGATTGTTGATGAACATATTCTCTTAATCTAACAAGTAGAGCCTAAGGATGTAAGGGAAGCTTGTAGGGATGAAAATTGGTACAAATGCATGGAAGAAGAGTTGCCATAGGTTGAGAAGAACACCACTTGGGAACTTATTCCAAGACCTAAGGACAAGAATATTATTGGTACAAAGTGGGTGTTTAGAATCAAGCTAAATGAAGATGGAGAAGTTATACGAAATAATGCAATATTGGTGTGCAAAGGATATGTTCAAATAGAAGGTATTGATTATTATGAGACTTTTTCACCAGTGACAAGATTAGAAGAGGTAATACTATTTATTTCTTATGCTTCTCATAAGAACTTCAAATTATATCAAATGGATGTGGAATATGCATTTATAAATGGTGAATTAGAAGAAGAAGTACACATAGAGAAACCAGATGGATTTAAACTAATTGATCAACCGAACATGGTGTGTTAGCTGAAGAAATAACTATATGGACTGAAGCAAGATCCTAGAGCTTGGTAATATATAGTGGACAAGTATCTACTGAAGATTGGTTTCAAAAAAGGTAATGCTGATAGTAATTTGTACTTCAAAATCGATAATGAGGACATTTTGATTGTAGAGTTTTTTTTTATGATACTATTTTTGGAGGAAATGATAAGTTAAGTCAAGAGTTTTCCATAAAGATACAAAATGAATTTGAAATTTCCATGATAGGAGAGATGGAATTATTTTTAGGGTCACAAATTATTTAGTCAGAAGAAGGGATATTTGTATCTTAGGCCAAGTATGTAAAGGAATTGCTGAAAAAGTTTGGGTTAGATGACTCAAAACTAGTTGGTACACCTATGGTGACCAGATGGAAGATATAAAATGATGATGAGTCTCCTAAGGTAAATCAGTCCATATATAGGTCAATGGTTGGTGGCTTATTGTATTTAACTCACATAAGACCAAAAATTATGAATGCAGTGTGTCTTGTAGAAATATTTCAAGAAGAATCAAAGAGGATTCATGAAGTTGCAGTAAAGAGGATATTCATATACTTAAAAGGGATAGTAGAATTTGGGATATGGTATCCTAAAGGAGAAGAATTTATTTTGAGTGCATATAAAGATACAGATTGGGATGGAGATGTTGATGATAGGAAGAGAACAAGTGGCAGTGAATTATTATTAGGGAGAAGATTGATTTCTTGGAAAAGAAAGAAGCAAAATTGTACTTCACAATCCATTGTAGAGGTAGAGTATGTTGTTGCTGCTGTTAATTGTACTCAAGTAGTGTGGATGAAGAAAATGTTGTTAGGCATAAAATTTATTAATGATGAACCTATTTTCATGTATTATGATAATTTAAGTGCCATAAATATTTCAAAGAATCCAGTGCAACACTCAAAGAAAAAATATATCTCAATCAATTTTCATTTTCTAAGAGAAAAAATGAATGAGAAGGAGGTATGATTAGATTACATACCCACTAAGGAATAGATTGATGAAATATTCACAAAACCATTACCCAAGGATAAATTTGAGTATATTAGAGGAAAGTTGGGGGTGATTTTCCATCCCATTCAGAACTAAGATGCAGTGAGTTTCATCAATCTAGAGGACTTTAGGGAGATATCATTCAAGCTAGATTGGTGTTTTGGAGGCTACTACTTAGGGAGAGTAGTAAGAATGGTTGCAAAAAAGGGAGAGAAGAGAACAAATAGTTAGAGAAGGGTTGTACCTTTGTAATTGATTTCAAAGGGGGAGTGAAGCATGTGATAAAAAAGTTCAAGTTGAGGAGAGAAGAGTTGATGGGATAAAAGCATGTGAAACATAAGATATACATGCACATAAGAAAGAGGTTCAACTAAGAAGAAGAGTGAATATCTAAGGGAGAGTAAATGAGAAATGTGTGTAAAAAGAGCAAGGGGAAGCTTGTTCCCAAGGGGAGCAGAGACAACAAGTTTCGGGAGTAGAGATAATAAGTTCCTAAAGGAAGCAGAGCTAGAGAGACTTTGAAGGATAATTATGGATATTGTCAGTAGTATTGTTGATGGCGGATCTCAAATGGAGATTGTGTTGGTTTCTTATTGCATTATTTTTTTCCACATAATATGTTTCCATCATGCAAAATGGGGAGATTTTTGGCAAGTTGGATGTATTGTCATTGATGTCAACATATCAATGGGATTGCTCAGAAAGTTTTCATGTTTGATACCAACATATATGTTGTATGTTTCTCCAGTGGTACAAGATGTTTAGAGGTTTAGTGAGAATCAGTATTAGAAGATGAGGAGCCTCTCACCTCATGGGATGATTTTGAGGTTGTATACTTGGTCCATGTAAAGTTTCAGGGGCTGACATGATTAAGATTCAGATGAGTTATGAGTTCATAGATGGTGACTAGCTGACAATGTAGTAGATAATAAAGTGACATAGTCATAGAGTTTGGTTTGGTGAGAATGCCTAGGTTGATATTTTTAGTTGTGCATGAAGGAGTGTTTTTGGTACATTTATATGTGCTCTCAATTCAAAGGGTTAATTATCTAGAGGTTCGCAATGCATTTTTTAGATGTTACAATTGCTGGTAACAATGTTCTTGAGGTTCGACATAAGGGATGCTGGTAGATTTGACAATATGGATGGGTTTGGATGATTTAGTAATATTAATGATTCCTATGAATGTTTTGATATTATGTTTCTGATGAGTGGGAAGTTTACATCGATTGAGGTGATGAGATTTGGAGAGATTTCAAGTTGGTGAAAGGGTTTCTTTTGTTCTTGGCTGACTTGATTAGTAAAATGTTTTAGGGCAATTAGTAAAACATTTTAGGGTTAATGTATGATATTGAGGTGATTATGATAGATTAAATCAGACTGGATCAAAATTTCTTTGATCGGGAGCATTGATTTTAACACAGGAAGATGAAGATTGGAGTTAGGTTTTTTTTTACCTATGTTCTTGATATAAGGGTTGATGAATTAGGGAAAATTGGTGGTTGCATATGTGAAGGATTGATCAAAGATGCCTATAATTTCTTGTAGAAGTATTTGATAAGATATATTGAGATTGAATCAGTCATCTAAAGGAGTTAGAGAGGATTTGAGTAGAGTTCTATATTGTACTTCAATGGGATTGGCCTTGGCATAAGCTAGATGCTACTATTCAATTCATAAATTATCATATTTTTGTCTAATTGGCCATTACAGTGGTCTTGTAAGGCAGGGAGCCTTCCCAGGGTTGTATCCCTTTTGTATTTGAGCATTGATCTCTAGGTAGTGTGCCTAAATGCAAGTGCATTATCCATATTTATAATAAGGCTATACTTATAACATAGTATTTTATTATTATGGGTAAAAAACCCCACCATTGTTTTTCCCCTAACAAGGTTTCCATAGTAAAAATCTGTGTCAAAGTGTTGTGGATGTGATTTTGATATTTGTATGCATGCTTATTTGTTTGAATCAGACATAAGGGTTTTAAGTAAAAAGGGGTAGTGAAAGTTTAGGAACAACTGATTCACCCCCACCAATCAATTGTTCACTAGCTTATTTCCTACAAGGACAAGTTGACCAAATGACTTGTCCCACCTAGAAATGCTTGAAATTTGTTCATATCAGCCCGCAAGTGCTAGTTTCAAATAGTCAATTGATTATGATGTCAGGATTGAATTCTGAGGCCAAAATAAGGTGATATAGGGCCTAGGAGATGAGATTAATTTTGAGATTGGAGAAAAATAGAGGAGTATGCCTACAAATAAGATCCTACCTCGATTTTGCACAAGATTAAAGGGATTAGAGGACCCATGTTTGAATTAGGTATACATTAAGTGCAATTATGAAGCCCTAGAATGTAATCTTATAATGTAAATTTTGTATGGTAGGTTCTTAGAAACCATTAAATTATAGATCACATAGGCTCTTATTGTGTGTGTATTTATTGGACCTACAAGCTACAACACAACACTTCAATATGTCATTATATTAGTGATTAAAACATGAAAGATTGAAGGAAAAATATATGAAAACCACCAAAACTGACATATTGCTTCCTATCTAAGAAGAGTATGAAAAATTCTATAATTGCCCTTAGATTATGCATAAATCAGTGACATATACAAGCTTAGAATGAAAAATTCAATGAGAAATCAAGCTAAATTGCAATGCAAAGTTCATTTTAATGCACCAAAAGAAGGTTATGAAATTATGAACTAAGAATGCATTTAGATTTCTAGAAAATTAGAGCAACATAAGAGTATAATTGAAATTCTAAGATTTGGGGCCAATTGAGCTCAAAATTCAATCCTTTTATGGAAGAATTTGAGGAATGAGTGGTTGAGATTGATTTGTAAAGAGAGGTGGAGATTGAATCTTTGGTGATCCATGTGAGTGAATTCTCATTGGCTATTGGATTGACTTTCCATGTGCAAGTGAGGAGTTATAATTAGGAGATTTATTTATTTCCTTTTAATTAATTACTTTAGCCAAGTATTTAATTGTTTTGATTTGATTTAAATAGGCCAATGTAATTAATGTTAGTGATGAAATCACTTTGATTTTAGGAGATTAAATTGATTTTAATGAATTATGCCAATATTTGAATAATTGTCTTGACATAATTAAGGGTATGATCACACTTAGGGAAAATAGGGTCTCTAGTTAGAGTAGACAAAATTAGGGTGGTTACATTTACCCCTCTTTGATTTGATGTGTTAGTAGCGCATTGATTCAAAGAATATATGATGTTGAATTTAGAAAGTTTGAGAATTCTGCCCTTGATTGAATGAAATGGCTGATGAGATCAGTTGCACATTTGATTGAACTAAGACTGACAGTATGGACCTTGAACTTGATTGAACAAAGGTCGATAAAACAAAGATCTGAAGATACCATTTCTGAACTTGATCAAACAAGAATTGATAATATTGACTCCGAAGTTGATCGAATGAAGGTCAGTTTGAAGATGCTGAGAGTTGCGAGGTATTAATTCTGAACTTGATTGAGTGAGAATTGATAAAACTGACTCTGAAATTGATTGAATGAAGGTCAATATAAAGCTACTATGAGCTTGATAAAGATCTGAGAATTTGTAGGCATAGATATCTAGCTTGTTTAGTGCTGAAGCCTTCTATCCAACAGTCCCAACTTGATCGAAGGAAATTGTCATGCCCCTAGTGTTTTGATGATGAAGTTAGTTTTTTTCTTTGTGAGCAAGAATTTGATTGATTTTAAGTGTGATCATGCCCCCTCAGGAACAAAATTGAAGGAAATAGAATAAAATCCCTCTGTATAATGATAGATCAATGGAACTGATCAATCAGATCAAGAAAGGATCAATTAGAAGATGCAATGAAGGGAAGGTGTGTTAAGACAAAACACAATTTTACCAAGTTGACTACGTGAAAATATAAATTTTGAGTACGATAAAATGATGTATGACCAAGATTTTGATGAATAATGTGCAATTTATTGATATAGAACTTGGAAAAATGATTGCGTAAAGGCTGTGAATCATTTTCTGAACATATAGAGAAATTCTTCTTTTGTTGGAGACTGTCGCAAAATTTAAACTGTACTATTAAAAAAATCATCCTTGCATTCAATTTTGTCCCTGATAGATATGAGAAGAACAAAATTGAATTTTGATAGTCCGCGAAGAGTTCTAGAGCTTCTAGACAACTCAAAAAGGTCAATATAAGTCTCAAAAATCACTTTTTACCCATTCATTTTCACTTTCATCCATAGTAAATTTAGAGTTTTGGAGAGAAGATGGTGGTCCCCATGGAGAAACATCGATTCGAGCTAGCACGTCAACACCAGCACCCAACTGAGTATGCAGAGTCAGTGAATACATCGATACCTACCTTTTTACGCTTTCTATTTTTTTATTTTGTCACATTTTGGAGTAGTTAGGAGCATTTTAATTTAAAGTCACATCCTATGTCTTGGATCACATTTAGTTAATCTCATGTCGCATCTAGTTTTCTTGCAGAATTTTGGATTGCATCCTGTGAAACTAGGATCACATCCCGTTAGGAGGTATAACATCATTTTTAGTGATTTTATGCCATCCTTTTCATTGTGTCACATCTTGTGAAAATAAGATTGCACTTGGTATCCCGTGTCACATCTTGTCCATTCAGGATCGTTTCCTAGATTCTCCATTGCATCCAGTAAATTGGGCATTGTATCTGGTATGCAAGATCGCACCCAGGAAAAATAGTGTCATTTTCTGTATAAGGAGTTATTTTTTCTAATTTGACTATTTTTCCTCTTTTTGAAGGCCAAAAAGACTTAACTGGTAGATTTTCTTTATAGTTACCTTAGGTAGGATATCGATGTAAACCTGTAATTGGGTTTGTGATAGATTGATTTTGAGGTTGTGTATTTTCAAGGACTTCATCCTGCACGAGTCCTTGACTTATCCCATTTGTTGACAGACATTGAGCTGCACATCATAGGGCATCTTGGATTGACTTCACTGATAGATTTAATTGATATTAGGGTAAATTGAGGGTTGCTAACTGCTCTAGCCAAGAGATGGCATTCAGAGCACAACACCTTCCATCTCCTGACTAGAAAGATGATCATCACCCCAAAGGATGTGTGGTGGATTATGCGCATTCCAATGATGGGTTGAGAGGTTCAGTTTGAGTCGTGCTCTACCATAGCGATTGCATCTACATGGAGATACTTTGAAAATCTGTCCATAGTTTGTCGATATCTAACTTGGGATTATATGTGCGATCACTATGATCAATCACCTATATATCTTGTTGGGTTGATTGGAGGTATACTAATGCCTAATAGAGGATAACATGGCTTTATGTGTGGTTGGGTAGAGACATTAGAGAAGATGTTCATTTCTTCTTGTATATTTGGCTGGGGGAGTTGCATACTGGCACACATGTATAGAGAGCTATAGGAGATCATGTATGAGTATTCCCAAAGTATGACTATGGGGATTTTGATATTATAGATCTGAGTCTGGGAGCACATCCCAGTGACACAACCTATTTTAGATAGATAGAGAGCACCAGAGGAGCCATATGTATATATGTATTCATGATTCATCCAGCAGCCCCATCTGGGTAAGATGGAATACTGGCACTGAGTTTTTTATGATATCACAGTGGTTGAGTGGAGACCCTATTTAGATTGTGAGGAGTGGACCTCAGATAGGCAGCAAATGCCTTATTTCTTCTAGAGTAGATATTTGATTAGTTAGACACATTATATTGTTGAGAGATTTATTATTAATCGTGTCCTTAGGTAGTATGGCTAGATTTAGGGCATGTCTCAGGATTAGACTGCTTACGCATGAATCTGTGATGAGGAGCCACAATGGGGAGCCCAATTGGCATATGAGACTGCACAACTTAAGATCAGTCAGATGGTTATAGTTGGATGGTATTATATTCTTGATGTTGCAGATGCTAGATGCACAGATGTTTATCTTGCACATCTATTACAGTTTCCATTTCCTCGGTTCACAACACTAGATGAGGTAGCACCTCACATAGAGGATGCCTTAGATTATGATCCTGCAGATGATGGACCAGTGAGAGGTAGAGGCAGATCTTAGAGAGATGGTATAGGTGGGGGTGGTAGGGATGGTGGAAGAGATGGAAGATGCCCTCCCCAGGATAGAGGTCAG
This sequence comes from Thuja plicata, assembly GCA_018584345.1. Classification (NCBI taxonomy): domain Eukaryota; kingdom Viridiplantae; phylum Streptophyta; class Pinopsida; order Cupressales; family Cupressaceae; genus Thuja; species Thuja plicata. The sequence goes on along the minus strand of MU228371.1, from coordinate 3,210,193 downwards.
AGACATAGCCGAGATGATAGGGGAGATGATGGAGATGACAAGGGTGGTGGTGGAGTGGGTGGCAGTGGGAAGGGCAGATAGACTAGGTTTAGATTCGTACCTCCACATATGGACCCATGTCCTTTACTAACTAGGTAGAAACAACAGAGACCATCACGGCAGGTGTCAAGTGGAGGAGGGGGACCTTCTGGATAGGATCCTCCTAGGGATACATGTAGAGATACTGGAAAGGATGAAGATCCTCTATCATAGTTCCAAAGAGAATGAGAGAAGATCAAAGCTAGGATTACCACTTTGGAGACCTTGTTGGTTGACAGAGATAGGCAGCTTGAGCAATTGAGATTTGAGAAAGATAAGCAGGGTGATAGGCTCAGAGGAGAGCAAGATATACATGTCCGCACAACTACTCATCAGGGACAAAGAATTGCTTATTACTTTTTTTTGTATTATGTGGTGGTTCCACAGCCTCAGATAGCTCCTCTATATTCAAATTTTCCCAACAGTCAGAGGGAGATATGCCTCCACCAGCTCATCATCCTAGATTCGATGCACCACTTCCTCCTCTAGATTAGGGAGAGGGTGGGAGCCACACATGATTTGTTATGATATCTAAGATATTTTTATATATTGATCCTTTTGTGATCATCCATTGTACTACAGACATTTGATATTTGTGTATATGTTTTATCATGATCACACTGCTACTTGTTGTAGACATTTCCACATTTTTTATCTGATATTCACTGATATATATCTGAGATAGCTACTTCTGATTCTGATATGTTCATTGGTTCTCTTTGTTTGATAGATGTTTAGATTGATGCACATTGTGATTATGTACTTGGTCTTTTATGATTTAGAATAGATTCATGTGATGGCATCATTTATGCTCTTTGATTATTACTGATATATAGATGTGTTTGAATTATTCTAGATGAATATGCATATGTATGTTTTTGAGATTTTATTTATGCAAATATATGTATGGATGCACTTAGGATGTAAAATAAATGCAATTCTTGAATGCTTTGTTTTTATATTTTCTCTTTCCCATTTATGAATGTAAAATGAATGAAATGGATATGCAACGATGTGAATATATCAGTAATATAGATTAAGTAGTCAAACTTGGATTTCAAATGAACTAGGAAATAATTTCAAGCTCAAACTCTGATACTTGTTCTATAGGCCCATAGTGCCAGATTTAATTACAAATTCTAGTCTCTACCAGACTAACTCACAGTTCTATGTAAGATTTTTAAGATGTTCTTGTTTGAAGCCTCAACTTTTCCATTACCTTGAGGATAATAGATTGAAGAAAAATGCAGAGTGATGTGAAAGTGTGTACAAAGGTCCTCAATATCTTGGATTTTGAACTACCCCCATTATCTGTTACAATAGAAGACTAGGTATACCATACCTACAAATGATGTAGTTCAAGATGAACATAGCAACCTATTTACCAGTGGCTTTGATCAGTGACATTGCCTCGACCCACTTAGTGAAATACTCAGTGGCCATAATGATGTATTTGTGTCCACTTAAAGAATTCAGATAAATCTGTCCAACAAGATCAAAGGCCCATTGTTGAAATGGCCAATGTGTTATGAAAGGTATGAGTTCTTTGGCTAGAGCATGGATAAGTTTTTCATGTGTTTGAAATTTGTGACATGTTTTAGAAAATTGCACGACATCTTTTTCCATTGTAGGCCAATAGTATCCAACTCTTAAAAGTTTCTTAGCTAATGAAAAGCCATTCGAGTGTGATCCACATACACCTTCGTGAACCTATTTTAATGTGCGGTTAGAGTCTTCTTGTTCTAAACACCTAAGAAGTGTTCTATCAAGACCTCATCTATATAAGTTAGAAGTAATGAGGATATAACATGATGTTTTCCTAATTTAATATTATTTTTCATTCCTAGATAGGCCATTAGGTAAGGTTTGATCAGTAAGATAAGAAATTATTTTGGCATATCAGGATTGGTCTTAGGTGTTTAAGGCACAAATCACTTGGGATTCAGGCGTATCAAAGGCTGGAAAGGATAATTATTCCACCAAGAAGTCATAGAGGAATTGGTGTTCTTCCATTTGTAACATGGATGCTAGCGTAGCCATAGCATTTGCAACTTTGTTTTCTATTTTTGGAATTTGTTGGAATTTGATGAAAACAAAGTACTTTTTCAAATCTTCTATTAGTTGTTTGTAAGGAATCATTTTCTCATCTTTTTTTATGATAATCACCATTCACTTGGTTTATAATGAGTTGAGAGTCACCATACACATGTAACTCTATAATTTTTCATTCCATAGCTAGCTTGAGCCCATTCACCAATGTTTAATATTCTGAGATGTTATTAGTGCATGGAAACATCAGTTTATAAGTCTTAGGTATCTTGTAGCCTTGAGGAGTGATAAATAGTGCCCCTTCTCCACATCCTTGTTGTGTGAAAGAACCATCAAAATACATCTTCCATGGATATTATGTTAAGTGTATGATTGTTTCATCTGAAAATTTTATAATCAAAGGTGCATCATCTTGTAATGGTGAATCAGTTAGTTGATCTGATATCACTTTTCCTTTGTGTACGCCTCTCTCTCCAGTTTCCCACAGCTTTTCAAGGGCGGGGGTTAGTAGCAAAGGTTCACAAGTGAATGCAAATCAAGTACGCAATAACTACTAAATGAATAACAGAAATGTGAGAAATAAAATGTACAAACAAGAGAAAGGAAGACAAACGAATGCAAACCCTTCGATGCTTGAAGCTTCTATTGTTTCTCTCTACTCCTTCCAAAATGTTGTTCTTGATGCTCAGTATTGGTGGGGCAGCGTCTATGACTTGAGAAGCGTCGAAATTTTGATAATTGAAAAATGTGTGTGATCGCAAGATGACTTGAATGCTAGAACCAAATTGACATAGTAATGGCGCACGAGAGCTTGTAATCCTAGATCCTTCAAATGGTTATGAAGGGTTTATTATATAGGAATTGGTGATGAAATGAATGGTTGAGATCAATCCCAGAGATGGGAAGATGAACGGTTGAGAACAAAAGGAACATGAGAGATCCTCAGTAAACTCCACCTCTTTATTTGGTTAAGAGGAGATAGAGTTTGGTTAACTGAGGAGCTAATTATGAGTTACCTTTTTGAACTGAAG
>MU228371.1:3164436-3176045 GCA_018584345.1 Thuja plicata | reverse complement strand
GGGATTAAATAAATAAAATGTATTTAAAAAGAAATATGGAGGAAACATATATTAAAATAAATTTTAATATATTAGGGATAGTATTTAAATTAAATTTAAATACAAGGTGATGAATTTATTTAATAAAGTTAAATAAATAGTTGAATATAACAAATATAGTTAATCTATAAGAATTAACTATATTTCTATAGGAAATATTAATTAAATTAATATAGAAATGGAAAAGGACCATTTAGGGTGTCTACAAATAGTTGACGGGACAACTTCATTTTTCACCCGTGATTTGAAGAGAAAGCAGAGCGAAAACAAAGCGATTAAAGAACAGAAAGTAGAAGCATCCATAGATCGATTCAACACACAAAAAATAGATCTTTCATCACTATTGCAAATTGAAGTAAGTGCCAAAGGCACTGAAAGATCTCTGTCATTGTTTTATCAAGAAAGCCCTAATTTCTAGAATACCCTAAAAAATTGAAATACAATGGAAACCACCTCAAGAACCACTAAGATCAAGAATGATAAGAGGAATGTGGTGAAGCTTATCAAGAATAGTACATGTGCAGAGCTAAAGTATAAAATCTTCCCAGAAATTGCATCAAAACTTGATGAAATTGATGCATTTTCAAAAATTCCACCTAGGGTTTTGCTCATAGAAGATGTTAGGTTTTATATTCACTGCAAGATCACAAAAATATGTGATCTTGAAATGGCTAAAGCTTATAAGAAGCTGTGTGATGCCGAAGGAAAACTAAAGGAAGAGCATAAACACTTGGAGGTCAAAGGGTTAACTAATGCCCTACATTTCTCGAGGGAATTCAAAACAGAATGGATAAGGTTAGTCTTGAGCAAAATGCATGAAAATAAGCTATGGCTAGACCAAACCAAGAAAATAACCAAAGATGTTCTTCACACTATCACTAGTTATCCAATAATTGACAAGCCTAGGGCACACAAGCATCCATCAATGAAAGAATTTGAAAAACTCACCAATGGAGAAGGAGACAATAGAGGACTCAAAGTAAACACAATCACTGACGAAGAACTAAAATTTGGTGTGTGTGTAGTTGGGTATAAATTTTTTCAAGCTAGCAGATTGAACATCATTTTTGCTACATCAGTAAGCACAACTTACAAGATAGTAACCAAAGGAATTCAGATGGATCTGTGTGAGATCCTATTAAAACAACTTGATGAAAATATGATCAAAATTAGGTCTACAAAGACCAACACATGTAAGTTCAGCTCACTTATCATGTGTATCTTTTTTTATTTTCAAGAATAATTTCCTTCAGTAGGAAAAGTGGTATGGGACACTACCAAACCGGTAACCCAATAGATTAGTGAACTAATTAAGTCACAAGGAGACAATTTTGAGTCTGTTATGTCTACTTATTTCCTTGAGTTCAAGGAAAAGATGATGGAGAGGACTAGGATTCCCGAACAACTTGTAGAAAAACATAAAGATGAAATATGTTTTATGGCGGACATATATTTCACTCATATCAAACCGGTTGTACCAAGAACAACTTGGTTTAGCTCTAATGGATTATGAGATCAACATTGATCAAGATACAAGTGCAATTGAGGCATTAATTAATGAGCCCATTGATAAGAAACAACCAAGGTTTGGAACATATGAAGATGCCAAATCAAAGATAAAACAAGGCCTAGAAATCAAAAAGACTGTAAACAAAAAGGAAAAAATGGTTAAGAATCTCAAGAAGATTCTGTCGGTATCAGAGGAGGAACAAGATCAACCAGAGTCAACCGATGAACAGGGAACCTTTAGTGAGGAACAAGAAGAAAAGAAATTAGATTCTGAAAAGACTGAATTTGATACACCTCCACCTCCTACAAAGAAGCAGAGGCCAAGGAGTCAAACTGCTACAACTGATACAACACCCCTTAAGAAAGGTCAAGTAAGGACCTACATAAGGAAGCATCCAACTAAGAGAACAAGGAAAAAAATTGTCCAAACAACACACCCAAAGAAGAGGAAAATATTGGTTAGGACAAAGGCTAACATAGATGACACTAAAGATGATGAGCCTGATGTAGAAAAGAAGAACTTTAGAAATCAAACAGTGGATGAAGCTACCAAATCCAATACTACACATGGTACAATGACTGATAAGAAGATCAGATAATGGGATACACTAAACCCAGAGGATCATAATAAAATACAAGAGGCAGTCATAAAGTCAATGATCAAGAACAAATATGCACCTGTAGAAATTGTCAATCAAATACCTAACGAGCTAGGTAAAGGATATACCAACAATGGTCATATGCCCTACAAACAAAGAGAGAATCAAGGGAAAGGGTACTTGTGAGACTGATGCCTCCTAAATCTAAAGTTGAAGAGATCAAAGAAATACTTAAAAAGCACTCAGGAAAATTTGTTGCCAAGATAAGAGCTTACAAAGTTCTAGAAAACAAGTTCATTGATATGGATACTATGACTGAACATAAATGGAGACAAATCTTGGATCTACCGGCAGAGTCAACAAGTGGTGAGAATCAACTACTTCTCACCAAGACACCTCATAGAGAGGAGGAGACAGAAAATGCAAGTCCTCAACACATTGCTCTAGACAATAGTGAAAGTGATAATGAGCCTATTAGCATAGACACAGTCATGGATGATATTATCTAAGATATCACTAACTATGACTCTAAAAAGGATCTGCAGAAGAAAGATGATGTCATATTTATCACACTTAAGGATCAACAAAAGCAGCAAGAATTGTAGACATCAGATGGTACAATAATTGATGTTGCTGATGAGACAGAACATGATACTTCAATCATGGACTCAAAAGTACCAGACCCTATAGAAGAAACACAAAAAGATGAGGATGTCACTGCTAACAAGGCTCAAACCAATGAGAAGGACACCACTATTGACAAAGCCCAAGCTACAACTCAAAGTAACATGTCTATCTTAATGATGGCAATAAACATACTAGAGGGCAATGATGGATCTAATGAAAAGGAAACAAGCACACCCGAGGACAAGGGTGATGGAGAAGCTAAAAAAACCACTGATAAAACTACAGAGAAAGCTGCAACTAATGATCAAAAATATACTTCTACTAATTAGAATAAGAAGGAAACTCAAAAGGAAACAGGGGACAAACCAACAGAGAAAGGTGAAGAAGAAAAGAAGGATGAGCTAGAGAAGAAATCAGAAGCACATTCTACAGAAACACCCAAAGTTAATGAAGAGATGTCTTCACATAACTGATAGGTTCCACCTGAGTAGAAGACACAAGAAGCATCTTCTACAAAGCCTTCACCAAGTAATTCAGAGAGAACAAATGAACTAGCTATGGTAGTTCATACATTTGCATCTCCTCAAATCTCAAAGAATAAAGGAAAGAATAAGAATCCAGCAACTCTGGATGAAATCATTGAGATTCCAATCTGTGATCCAAGAACATTGGATCCAACTACATTGAAAAAGTATGCTAAGCTCTATGAGAGAAAAGCTATTCAAGACAAATTGAAGAGAGAAGTGAAAGAGGCGAAGGTACTAGAAGTAGCAAGAGGAATACTTCAATAGATTGTACCTGATATAGATATTGATCAAAAATCTCCAATGCTTGATCAACTAGTCATACTCACAGATGCAATAGCATCTCAGAATATTGATGCTGAGAAGGTTATGGAAGAGAGACTTGAACAAAAGTATGATTTAAAACTAGCTGAGAAAATAAGCCAAGAAGTGGCACTGAAAAAGGTCAAGCTATCTGAATTGGTAAGTACAATTGATCCAATTATATCAAAAGCTATTACCTTAATACAAAAATTGTGCACTTTAGATCAACTCACTTAGGAGTATACTGACAAGATAGAAGAAATTGATGCTGACCTTATGTCCAGTACACAAAGTCTCACCAACACTGAAGAAGCACTTAAATTGCACAATGAACAAATCATACAAGCTAGGAAATAGAGATAGGACATACAATTTTCAGAGATGAAGTACATAGATGAGGTAAATGAGCTCCAATCTAAGCTCTTACTGACACTTACACTCCTGCAACAACATATGACACAGGCAAATACACTAATTGGCACCCCAAAAATGTCTGTCCTCGACAACATTTATGATATGCACGCAAGGCTAGAGATACAACACATGACACTAGAACAGCTTAAAGAACAATGGGAGAAAATGATTGAAGATATCAAAACAACCCATTCTAACATATTTGACACATTGTAAGTTGCACAATTTTGGCATATTAAGTTGTACATTTTTGTCATCAGTATCAAAGAAAGGGGGAATTTGATATGTTCATTCACCTCAGTGAAAAGGAGGAAATCATATGTATAGTAAAAGAAAGGGGAAATAATGTACATACAGAGAATGAATAATATACATGTACATATTTTTGGAATTATTGGAATGATGTACTAAGAGGGGAGGGGTGAATATGTACCTCTATAAATTTTTATGTGGTTGACCCATTAACCTTTTGTGTCATTAGATTTGTATATTCCTATCTATCTGTTTATCTTTCTTTATGTATGTGAAATCATAATATAAGTTCTTTGCATGTGTAAGCATTCAAGAAACATACATGAAATTAAATAACACAATTCACAAGATATGATATCATAGAAAACTCCTGTTAGGAAGTAAAAACTGCGGTGGGGATGTCTACCCACAAAACTTCACTATCTATAGATAAGTTAAGGCTTACAATTCATTTACTTCTGATGATCTACCCTATTAGGAGTATTATAGTGGAGACCTGTTAGGATCTACTTCATTTGAAGCTTTAGAAACACTGTTAGGTGTGCACTCTGTTAAGAGATTTATCAAAGAACTGTTAAGTCCACCTTCTACAAAAGGATTTCTATTGTGATGCACTTGTTAGAATGCAACTATAATACAAATGTTGATCTGATAGTGTATGCAATCTCTAATTGCTGATAAAAGATCCTGTAAAGCTTACAATGTATATGTAATCACCTTGAGTGATTTGAATAATACCTTGTCTCTACTCGTCGGTAGCCTTGTCTATGTTCTTGATAACTGATATAATCTGTTTCTAAACTTTGCATGAATTCTCTTCTACTTAGATTCTCTCCATGGCTACAATCATTTATCAACTCATTTCCTATTACAAATGATTGAACATCTATTTATAGTAGTTTCTTGGTCTATTCTTGATTCACACTTTTCAAATTAACTCTAGATCCAAGGTTTACAACTTGACCTTGATCTTTAGTTAGTTATGTTTTAGATCCATTAGGATGCTTTAAAACATTTACAATATGCTTTCTTGACCCTCAAGTAAATTTTTAAAATAAATAAAAACTCTATAAATAGAATTACAATGTTTTATCTGACGTGTTAAGTTAGATCCACTTTTTGTGGGTTCTATAACTGATTGTCAATTTTGATGGTCGGGCTACTCTGTCAGTCTGTCAATTTTCTTTCATTCTTTGCTCTGTCGGTTTTCTGCTCTGTCAATGTCCCTTAAGTGAACTATTTGTCGGGTTCCTTCCTTTTCTTCTTTGTCGGTGATGTTCTCAAAATTGTACCGTCAGTTATGCCTATATGCTTTATCATCGGTTGAACTCTTGTTAGTGTTCGTCAGGAAATTCTATACTTAGTATTTTCATGATAGACATTTTCATCTTGTCGGGTATGCTTTCAGTCTGTCGGTTATGCCTATACCGATGACCTTTATCATGTTTTTCACTTTACGTATACTAATGAAAAAACTTAATGTCATCAATCTCCCCCTTTGACATTAGTATCAAAAACTGATATGTGCAACATACTTGATGTATTAGTATGTACACCTGTGTATACTTCTTCCTTAGTCATGAAATGACTCCCCCTATGCATATGCCGGTAAGTGTAATTTTATGTATATTTAATTGACTTCTCCTTTTTGTTTCCTTTTTCTGATATATTGTACATATCTATCCTTTCTATACATACATTATACATATCCTTATCTTCTTTCTTCTAAAGTAGTATATTATACATACGTGCTATACATTCCTCCTTTTTTGATAATGAGAGAAAAGGTACTTACAACTTTTCAAAAATGTGAGAGTGTGAGGCTTTGATTTCCTCCATCATCTTCTCCCATTTCTCCTTCAAATTTTCAAGTGCTATGTGCTCAAGTGTTATCCTCACATGCATGTCATGTATGTTGTCTACCACAGACATCTCTAGGGTTGAGATCAGATATCTTGCATATGTTATGTGTTGTTGCAGAGTGGTAAGGTTTGGAAAAATGAGAGCCTGTAGCTCGGTAACCTCATTTCTGAACTATTTCTCTGCAACCCATATCTCTTGTCTCAATCTGTTTACCTCTGTGATCTTGTCATGATGCATTTTTATTGTGTTTGCATCAAAGGTTAAACTTAGTGCACTAGTTGTTAGATCTCAATCTAGTTGGGATAGCTTTTCACTATTTTCTTTTGTGAAATTTTCCAGTGTGCACAATTTCTGAGCTAAGGTAACAACTTCAGCACTCATGGGTTCTAATTGACTTTCTAATTCAGAGAGCTTTACCTTGCTCTCTACCACTTCTTCGCTGATCTTCTCAACTAATTTGTGTTGATATTTCATCTCTTCTTGTTCTTCCATTACCTTCTCTGCATCCACATTTTGATTGGTGATGGCGTCGGTAAGAACTACAATTTGTTCCATGACTGATATGTCATCTTCAAATTTTGTATTAGGAACAATTTGATGTAGTATATCTCTTGCTTTATCAAGTGCTTGGGCTTCCCTGTGTGTCTTTTTCATTTTCTCCTGTATAGATTTTCTTTGGCATATCACTCCAAACTTTTGAAGTGCTTTAGTATCTAAAGTAGATGCACCCCACTTGGGTATCTCAATTACCTCATCTAGTGTTACTGCCAAGATGTCTTTCTTCATTACCTTCTTCTTCTTCTTCTTCTTTGTCTGGGAGAAAAATTAGTGTACTACCATTTGTAGACCTTTAGATTGGATCAATTTGGTAGGTGAAGGTCAAGAAGATGAAGCATCTTGTTGAATCTATTCAAAGTCCACCGGTTGGTTTTGTGAAGAAGTCTCTTCATTGGCCTTGGGTGTATCAATAGATTTATCTTCCTTTTCTTTCATGCTCTCATCCTGCTTAGCTTCTTCACTCTTTTCTTTCTCTTCATCCTTTCTTAATGTTTCATCTATTTTAGTATCTTCTCCTTTGTCTTTTTCAGTAGACACCTTTTGCTGATTATTAGTTGCATCCTTCATCTCTATATCTATATCTTTTTGAGTGTCGAATGAATCTTTATTTTCATCATTACCCATGTCCTTGGGTATATCATCATCTTTCTTAGATGATTTTTCCTGACTTGATTCAATATCAATAGCTTGTATCAAAATTTTCATATTGGTCTGTGTATTAACCTCTGTAGTGCCAGTAGGTGTATCCTATCCATCGGTATTACCCTATGCAACATTGATATCTTCATCTTTTTGCACCTCTTGTGCAGGGTCTTTTCCTATAGTGTCATTGATGATGCTATCCAACCATGTTTCATCATTGATATCTTCAGTTATGTTACCTTTTATTTTCAATTCTTCTTTGGTAACCTCTCCTTCATTACTCAAGTCAATATGAATTGGACTTGGTGGAATTTGGGTTTCCTCACTCTGAGTTTTGTCAAGAGTAGTGTCAGGCCATACCTCATCTACAACTTTAGTATGTTTGTTTCCGGTTGCCTCACTCCCTTTTTTGTCCAATTCCACTGATGAGTCATCTTTTGCATCCTTAATGATGATGTTTTCCTTCTCCAGGCTAGTTTCCTTAATGGGCTTGTTAAGTATCTTGCTTCACTTTTTAATGTTGTCTTGATCAAACTCAATTAGCTTCCCTTTGAGAAATTTATATGCTCTCATTTTGGGTGAGAACTCATTTTCATACTTTTTCATCATTTCACTTATCTCTTCCTTCTCTGAATCATAAGGCATAAGAGTAACAATTACTCTTTCTTTTATCTCTTTTTCCTGATGTAGTGCAAATGTCCATCTTGCAGAAAATCTTCTTGATAGTTCCTTGGGAACGTCATATTCTGAGAATTGTAGTGGAACATAATGGTGTTTGCACATTTTAGCTATAATAGCGTCTTCTATCTTGTTTTGATCCTCTGGATCAAATTTTAACCATTTCCTAATGTTAGGATCATAAATAGATGGTGATTTGAAATGTTCTTACATATTTCATCAATAGTTTTGGGAACCAAGGGTTCTTTTTCCTTTTGTATTTCTATGTCAGCTTCATCCATAGACGAGTCATCTAGATCCTCTTTTGTTCTAACCCATTTCCTCCTTTTTTTAAGTTTCTCCTTTGGTGAGACCGGTTTTCTCTTGTAGGTTCCCACTTTACCTTTCTTAAGTGGTGAAGGAGTTGGTTCCTCTGCAGTTTTTCTTCTTGTCATTGAAGTGACTATAGTTCCCTCTTTCTTAGGTGGAGGTGGAGGTGGTGAATCTGACTGTGTACCCTCTGAGTCATTCTTCTCTGTATCTTCACTAATGGGTAACTGGCCCTCAATTTGTTCTTCCTTACCTTCTATTTCCTCTTCACCTTCTTCAGTAATTGAAAATTTCTAGGTTAAGTTTTTAACCATTTTGTTCTTCTTGTTTATAATTTTCTTGATAGCAAGATCTGTCTTGATCTTTGGTTTGGCTTCTTCATAAGTGCCAAATCTTGCTTTCTTGTTATCCACTAGTTCATTCAATAGTGCCTTGATGCACTTAGTAGCTTTTTCTATTATAATCTCATATTCTAATGGTGATAGCCAAGATTTCCTAGGTACTACTGGTTTGATATAGGTAAAATCAGTATCTACCATAAAACATATGTCCTCTTTGTGTTCTTCTATCAAACTCTCAGGTATTCTAGTTCTACCTTGCATCTTTTCCTTAATACCTTTGAAGTATTCATTCATTAGGTCATCAAAATCTGTTCATAATGACTCTATATGCTCACATATTTGTATGGTTATAGGTTTTCTTATGTCCCATACTACTTTGCCTATGGAAGGAAAGTATTCTTCAAAGTAAAAGAATATGCACATAATGAGGGAACCAAACTTACAAGTGTTTGTCCTTGAAGATCTTATGGTGTTCATGTTCTCCTCAAGTTGATTCAATAAAATATCTGCAAGATCCATCTTCTTTCCTAGTTTTATGATCTTGTAGGCTGTGCTCATAGAAGTGCTTGCTATGCTGTTCATTTTGCTGGCCTGAAATATTTTGTATCCTACCACACATGCACCAAACTTGAGTTCCTCGTTGGTGATAGTGTTGACCTTGACACCTCTCTTGTCTAATTTTGCACCAGTTAGGTTTTCCACTTTCTTCAAGGATGGGTGCTTGTGAGCTTGTGGCTTTTCATTTGTGGGATATCTAGTAACCACATGAATAAAATATTTTGTTATTTATTTTGGTTCATTTAGCCATAATGTCTGGTTATGCATTCTGCTAAGAACTATCTGTATCCATTCGGTTTTAAAAACCCTGTGAAAGTGTAATGCATTCATGAGACCTTTCACTTCCAGATTCTTGTGTTCTTCTTTCAGGTTTCTAGCTTCATCACATAGTGCCTTATAGGCATTGTCTAGGTCCAGATCTCCCAATTCCAAGATCTTGCAATGTATATAGGACCTTACGTCCTCTACCAGCAAAACCCTAGTTGGGATTCTGGAGAATGCTCCAGAATCATCAGGTTGTCATGCAATTCCTAGGTGCAACTTGTATTTAGGTTCAACACAAGTGCTATTGCTAATAAGATTAATCATTTTCTTCTTATCTTCTTTCAATTTTTCAATTCTTGAAGTAGATGCCATCGTATTTGATATTTTAGGACTTCCCATAAATAAACAGAGCGGTCAGTGAATGTAGGTACTTAATGAATCTCTATGATTGCTCGTGAATCCTTTGAGTTGTGTTTAAAATATTGCTGAGGTCACACTTCAATCTACTCTTCAATCGCTCTGCTTGGTTTCTCAAAAATCACAGGTGCAAAATGAGTTCTTCCATCGTGCTTTATAAAATTTTCTGCCCTAAGTTGTCATTAATGCCCAACAACTCATCGGTATACAAAGACTAAGTTCGTCAGTTGAGGCATAAATAACATCTTCGGTGTAGGCGCAAAGTGTTAGGGTTGCTAGCAGCTTTGATGACTTCACCGATGATTGTCAGTAAAATGGTGATGAAAACTTCTGTCGGCTCAAGGATCACCGATGTCCGTCAGTTTACAATTAGCAACTTGGCTTTTGTGTAATAACTGATACATTTTGGTAAGTAATGTCAACTTTTCTGTGTGTGTTCATCGATTCTAATTTGTACCCATCAATCAATGGTTATTTTTCAATTAATATTACAAGTAACAATATAGTGCATTCTTCAATAATGATAATTTGTCTATGTGATCAATATGTAATGGAACTGATGCATAATATAACTTGTCATAATGCAGTTCCATACTTGTGCAACTTAGTTGGAGATATTGATGCCACCAGATCCATTGGATGAGGTGTCATCATTTGCATTGCTTGTTCTAGCACCTTCAGTGTTTGTATCTTTTACCCACATCTTGTTTCTCATCTTCTTGATGTCATCAATGGTGTTTCCATTGGGATGAGTGCTTGTTTCTGTAAGTCAGTCTTTGCAATATTTTATCACATGTCCAACCTTATGACAATGTAAACATGCCATACCTGGATTGAACCATCCTCTTGGTCTTCTAATCCATTTTTTCATACAGTTGGCAGATATATGACCAAACCTTCCACATGTTGTTCAATTTACCCATGTGTTATAGTCCCAAACATATGAGTTACTGACTCTTGTTAGTTTGTGGCCATTATCAGGTTCTTTTGGTGTCCATGCCTTTTTGTTCTTTTTCCAGCACTCCTGATGTGTATGTCCATTTATTTTGTAGGTAGGAAAATATTTTTCCATGTAGGTTTCCTTCTTTGGATTTGTCACCTTGGATCTGTATTCAAATGCCTTGTGTCCTTTCTTGTGACATTTATAACGATTACCAATGAAAGTAGATTGTGATTGAGGAATACCTTTCATTTTGTTTCTGCAAATGTTTGAGGTGTGGCCTGGTTTTCCACAGTGATTGCATGATAGCTTCTTGGTTCTTGGAGTTGCATAAAAATTCCTTTGATCTGATTGATTAGATGATTCTCCATTGTCAGTGTACCCTATTCCTGTGTAGTTGTTGACTCTTCTTTGTCCGTCAAGGAAATCATCCATTCTTTTATTGCTATCTTCAACTTTCTTGATCAATTCACTGTGCTGATTCTAAATTCTAACTTCATACTTTAGCTTCTCATTCTCTTCCCTTAGCTCACCGATGATCTATATTCTTTCAATGAGTTTAGTATTTAGTCTGTTTGCCTCTTGACTCATAAGAATAATCTAGTTAGTAATCTCATGGTGATGATCAGTAAGTCTTTGATTTTCTGATTCTTTTTCTTGTAGCTTCTCTGTAATTTTCCTCCTATCATCAATAGCCAATGTTCTCTCTGATTCAACTTTTCTTGAATCATTCATGACATCAATCATTTTTACCATCTGAGTCTCTTGACCG
>MU228371.1:3130136-3155851 GCA_018584345.1 Thuja plicata | reverse complement strand
TCTCTCATTGTATGGTTTATTGGCAAGGTCATGAGTTTATAGCTCTAGCTGAGAGCAATTTTACAAAGCTTGCAACTCCATGCATAAAGAGCTATGGATCGATTTGTGAGGGCTCATTCTTGAGTTTTCTTGCATGTAAGGATTCATAAAAGTGCACTATTTTGTGTGTACACTCAGTAACAATGTGTAGTAATCTTTCATATGTCCAAGGTACAAGTTATGTTTCTTCCTCTTCTTCATCACTCCCTTTATCAAAGATTGGACCATCTCTTGAGGTAGGGTGTTCTGAATTATTATTGAATCTTAACCCTATTTTTTCTTTAGTGTCTCTGAATTCCATGTGTATAGGCTCAATGAGTCCTTTTCCTTTATCTCCTAAAGGTTCCTTCCCTTTGTATCCTATTTTTTTTAGAAGGTCATAACCTTTGCCATACTTTTTGGGAGATATATCAACATGTTTTACTTCATTTTCTCTTTGTTCCTCTTTATAGAGCCAAGCCAAACTACTTTATCTTCTTTTCATCCTCTTGAGAAGTAGATTCTCTAACCATACCAATTGGTTTATGAATGTCTTTTTCCTTTGATGTAGTAGGTGTGAAAGATGGGGAGGGTTTTCCATAAGATCTTGGAGACATGGAAATATTAGCCAATGACGACATCATGTATAGTTTGTATTCCCCCGTGCTAGTTTATTCAAGTTTCAGTGTCTATCCAAAGCTTCTCATCACCATACATTTAGAGGTTTAACATTGAGATTATTTTGGAACTTCCTTATTGTGAGGAACCATACTATCTACTTTAACATTGTTGCAAGTGTAACTTGAATCTACAGGATTTGTTACTTCCACCTCATTGTGTGGGAATTTGATGCTTTGGTGGTAAGTAGATGGCACTAATTGTATTTCAAGTATCCAAGGTCTTCCTAATAATATGTTATAGTTGAATTGTAGATCAAGAACTTGACAATTTACATTGCTTTCAACTGGTCATATTCTTATTGGTAAAACAATTATCCCTTTGGATGATCTTTCCTCTTCACCGTAAGCCTTGATGGTTATCTTACTCCTTGAATCAATTGTTTATTCTAAAAGAACCAATTTCTTGATCAGATTGAGAGTACATATATTCAACCCTATGGCTCCATCTATCAATACACATTTTACATGGGATTTGTTGATCAAGACTTCAATGTGAAGGGGTTGGTTATGGGGATGAGTCAAATATTTGTCATCTTCCTCTGAAAAGGAGAGGTAATGCGGAGCTGATATGTGATTGACCATTGCTTGGAACTTGTCCACATCTATGTCTTTTGGAAAATTTCCAAAATGTAGGGCTTGTTCAAGAACTTCCCTATGCACTGAAGAGATATTTAATAACTCAAATATAGAGATTTGAGTTGAGATCCTTTGCAATTGGTCTACCAATTTATAGTTGGCAGATGGTATAGAAAATATTTGTCTTGTCTTTGTTGGATTAGGAATTGTAACAATAGGTGCTTTAGATAATGTCACTTTTTTCGATGAGGAGGTGACCCCCTTAATCGCGATTTGTGCTTGGCTTCAAGTTACCACGTTTGAATGTGTCGATTTGTCTTTGGCAACTTTGATAGTGATCACATTGATTGATTCACTTTTTATTTCCAACATATTGATCACATTATCATTATGAGAGTAGGTGTAATTGAATTCATTTCCCTTTCCTTTAGAAGCTTCTCCTTTTTCATAGTTAGGGAATAGTTTATTGTATGTCATGTGATCTTCATTAGAGGTATGGCCTTCCACTTTGATCTTGCCTCCCTCAATGAGATCTTGTATAAGGTGTTTGATCTTAACACAGTCATTAGTCTTGTTTCCTTTATTTTTATGGAAGTCACAATAGGCATTATCATTCCACCACCTTGGTTTTACTTCTAGTTCCCTTGGTTTTGAATCTGGTATTGTGAGGACTTTGTTATCCAAGAGAGTCTTCAAAAATGTCTCAAGAGGTTCTCCCAATGGAGTAAATATTCTTTAAGGTCTAGACATCCATGGCTTACTCTTGTTGGTGTCATTTTTTTCTCTTATTATTGGTTGTTACCTTAGCTTCTTTTCTTTTTTGTAGGTTGTTTGTGAGATTAATCTCAGTTGGTTTAGTGTTTGTATTAGATGCTTCCACCACTCAATCACTAACAACATTATTGTTCTTGTTCCACCACCTGGGTTTTTTGTTATAGTTGTTAGATTTATTGTCACTTTGAAGTGTGATCTCTCATTTCTTGACCATAACGTCTTTGGCACTAATAGTGTTTTTGATCATTATATCAAAACTAGGAGAATATTGAATTTGTAGAGCATAGTTCATTTTGGACCTACTAAGTTATTGATAAAGATTTCTATCTTTTCAGATTCGGGTATTTATCTTGAGTACCATGGAAAGATTCTCCTCCACTACTGTAAAAAGTTTGTGAAGGATTCACTCATCATTTTTTGGTGTTGCAAAGATCCATCATAATTATGTTGTAGGAGTAACATTGGACAAATAGTTGAATCAACTAATCAAAATATTGCACACTCAGTGTGAGTTTGGAGAACCATTCCATAGCATTTCTGCCTAGACTTTCTGGAAATGGCCTCATTAGGTAAGTTGGTTCATGCATGTATTCTATTCTTAGGGAACAAAATTCTCTAAAATGATCATGTGGATCCGTTTCTCCCATGTATTTTTCATATTTGGGTCATGGCATGTTAGGTGGGAAGGGAACCATGTTTATACTATTGTCAAAAGGAAATAGACATATGTGTTCCAAAGAGTATTTTTTTGTAAGTTTAGTCTTTTCTTTCTTAAGTTTTGCAAAATCTATTTTCATTTGGTATAATTTATTTGAGATTATTAAAATAGGTGTTTGTACTTCTTGTTCCTTTAATCTCTCAACGTAATAATCTTTGGCAAGTTTGACTCCAAGAGAAGCTAAATGTAGGAAGTATTTTTCTTTGTCTTCTCCAATGATTTTTTCCAAGGTTCTTTGAAACCTCCTACCTTTTGAGTTTGTTATACTCTTCTTCCAATACATTTTCATCTCTGTCAGAACCAAACAGAGGACAACCATGATTTTGTTCTTCTTGACTTTCTCTATTGTCATGGTCTTGGCTATATTCGTCAAAAGCCGCACTCCATTCATGATGAGATGCATCCATTTTGGGTGAGTCTTGATCAAATAGGGGATTTCGAGATGTCTCTCCTTGTTGAAACTTGAGTAATCATGGAGGTCTCTTTGAATCGTTAGCAAGGTATTTTTTTACATCGTGTTAACCATGAAAGATGGGTCTCAACTTTGTCAAAAGTATTCCAATTAAGTCAAGAGGATTTCCAAATTGTCCAAATAGGTGTGTCCAAGTTGTGAAAAAGTAGATGTGTTTGTTTAGAGTGATTAAATCCACCATCAGAGGGTTAGAATGCCCTAATAGTGAGCTAGGAATCAAGAGTATTTTTTGAGTGAAAAGACCACACGTTTTGGGACCAATTGTGAGAATCCAAAAGGACATGCAATGTAGACTTCTAAATAAGTTGGAAAATAGTGACCGTTGGACCAGCAAGAGAAACAAGACCAAAACAAAGAGGAAAAATGGTATCCAAAACTATAGAGTTTATGAGTTTGACATGTGTGCAAGTACCCACTATCTTAAATGTGACTCCCTAGATGTGAGCTTTGATTTGCAGGATGCAAGCTGATGCTTACTAAACACAAGCAATTGCTTCCTAAATGTGAGCCTCTTTACCATATGCGAGCCTGAAATGACCAAATGCAAGAAAGTTCCCTAATTGCGAGCTTATGCAACCAAATGCGAGCTAGGAATAACTAGATGCGAGCCTCTGATTAGTTTTACAAGTTTTTTTCACTTTGTCTTGAAGTATGTGAAAATTTGTTTGACACCAGAGTTTGTCTAAGAATTTCTAGAGTGTCTTTGAACAATAGTAATGGCAGTGAGTGTCAAAATATTGTTTCTTTGAGGAATTTGTCTTTTTAGTTGCATTTTAGACACATTAAGAAAGTTTATTAGGTGACCAAACATATCCCTATTCCCTAGATTCTAGGCATATAATAAAAATCTTTGCTCGTAGACTCAAGTACACACTCACATGCTAATCATAATACAACCATCACCAAGCACACAATGAATCCAGTCATGATGTTGTATTATCTGAATCCAAACACAAGTGAGGGCATAAAATGATGAGTATCTTAGGGAAATTACTATTTTCCTTGCAGAAATATTATCACCTTTTGGAGATAAACCGGGTATATTTTACTATAATTGTTGATTATTTGTGGGCATCCATTCACAATCGTCCCCCATAGAATTGCACAAGAAAAAATTAAGGTGTATAGCCCTATCATTACTCAAATGTGTGTAGTCTCCCAAGAAATATTCAAGCGGCTCTGCTCTACACACATCTAAGCATGTCCAAGGAATTATTTTGAAATTCAAAGGACAAAACCAACTACATCTTCTGAGGCTTTGGCCTTCAAGGAAGTATTTTGATTATAGTGAGATGGAAGGGCTGGCATTCACCTGTCCTCATTTGGGTCATTCTTGGGAGATTTTTCCCTCAACTGGAAGGCCCTCTAATGTTTTGAAAGAAAGAAAGAGGATTGGTGACTTAGGAGTCTAGATTTATGATTCTTCATAAAGAAGAAAAGAATACTCTCCCATCCATGCCATTTTCTCCTATAAAGCACATCATGCAAGTTTATTCCCTCAAATTTTGGAACTCAAGACTTAATCCCCCATAACAAGTTTGTGATTTTCCAACTTGGGAAAAGAGAATAATCCTCTAGTTGGACCAAGAATTGTGTTTAAATCCAATATATTTAAGTGAATATTTTAAAGAACTTTGAAAAACACTTTTGAGAAAATTTAAATATTCATTTATCCAAAATTCTATTCAAATTCTAACTTGATTTTTGAGTTTCTAATTTTCCATGGAGGAAATAGTCAAGTTAGCAAATGATAGAAAATGTGTTAAGTTCCTAAAAACTTGCAATGGAGTTAGGTTGATCACATTAGGAAACCTAAAAAAACTAGTAGTTAGTAGTTTTTCTCCATCTTGATTAAAGAAGTCTCTGACAGCATCCTGCAAGAACTCATTAGGTTGTTTAACCTCCAAAAATATTCAAGATTAGCAGATTAGTCATCAAAATTTCAAACATGCAATAAAGCTAACCAAATGTGATTGCCTTTTCCAAATGCTATGAAAGAAATACAGGATGTGATTAAGGATCCTAGATGCGAGCCTTTGCAACTAAAGGAAATTCAGGATTTACCAGAAGTGAGCCTGTACTAAATGTGATTCAAGATATGCAAGATGCGACACAAGAAATCCAAGATGTGAGCCTTCTCCTGGGATGAGAGCCTTTGCTAAAAAGGTGAGCCTGTTAGAGTAGTCATAGCATAGCTAATAATTAAATCATTTAATTATTAGTCTATCTACTCTATGCTTAAGTTTCACTTAGGCAGCTTTATAATTTCTCTAGGGTTTTCACCTTTAGGGTTTCGTGATTCCTTTTATAAGGATTCACTTCTTTACATTTCATTACCGAGATTGTAATCTATTTTATTGTTGATAATATAGAAGTTTTATTCTGTCAACATGGATTTCAACTCTCTGACTTTTTGGCCGCCATAACTTCTTCTCTCTTCTGTCTTTTGCTTTTTTCTTGTAATTGTCATGCATGTAGGTGATCTTGGGAGATTAGCTTTCAGCCTAATCCTAACATGGTATCAGAGCTCTCTTGCTGTTCGCTGTTCTTGTTTTGTTGAAGCGCACCAGATAGAGGGTTTCAGAGTTTTTCCAGTGTTTTTTGTTGTGTTTCATGGGAAGGCTTTGGTTATGGTCACTTTGGGCTCAAATGGACATTACCATTGAGCTCAAAGGACCCCAAAACCCTAGAAACGACATAAAATTTGTCCATTTTGGACTACTGAACTCTGAGGCAAATTTTTTTTGGTTCTTGTGCCATACGACACAGAAACTGAGGCAAAATTAAAAAAAATTAAAAAAACCATTATTTTTTATGGTTTTTTGGTTTAAAAACACTGCGGGCTTTGTTATTTGGAAAGGCACCGCCGCGCCACCGCTCCGGCTCCTCCGGCAGCGGCTCCGCCGCCCCTGCGACCCGCTCTGCTCCGCCGGCCCGTCGGCCCTCCTCCGTAGCGGCCCGCCGCCCTCCATCGTGACCCTCGGCGCCCTGCAGCACTCTGCCGCCTCTGCGGCCCCTCACTGCTCAGCGGCCCCCCGCTGCCTAGCCTCCCCCGCCGCCACCGGCCCCCGCCCCCTCTGCGCCCCCGCGCTGCAACTCTTCCGGCCGCGCTCCGCCCGATGAAATTTTAAACCCGCGGGCCCATTTGTATCCGCAGCCAGTCGTATGAGCGACCAAGGGCTTCAGCTTAGCCCCCGGCGCGCGCCATATGCCCGGGGGCCCATTTTTTTTAGCCCCTGGGGCTTAAAACCAGGCCTTTAGGGCTTTTTTGAGCCATTTTCACCTTTTTCTCTCTATCTGGAGCATACGGAGGCCTTTTTTAGACTTCGTTATATCGTCGAAAAGCAATTTCTGAGCTCTTTCTGACTATGGTGATTTGGTGTTTTGGGTTCTGCCATTTTGATAGCATTTTTTGCTGTTGAAGTCTGATGTCTATTTTTGCCTTCCGGGAGTCATATTTGGCTCATCCAGACTCTATTTTTGGCAAACCAGATATCGTCGAAAAGTTGGTTCAGTGAACTATTCAGTGGCAGAGGTATATTTTCCAGATTCTACTCCAGGTTTTCTCTCCTCCGAGTTTGGAAGTTTATGCACTCTGGTGGATTGCTTGGTTCTACAGGTCCTGGGATCTCTTCTACTGTTCTTCTGGCTCACTCTTCTTTCTGACTTCTGAGCTTGTATGTTTCTCACTGTTGCATTCTTTTTCTGTAAACGCACTGAGATACAGTGCCTACTTCTGTATTTCTAGGATTTCGAACACCTTGTGTGTTTTTGTACTCGCACTCTGTTATAAAGTGCCATGGGGGGTTATGATGCTTATGCCATTTTAGGCGCATCCACCTTTGTCAAGTGAGCGTACCTTCCATGACTTTAGCCCATGATGTGTGTCGATGACACCGCCCTTTATCCTGTATTTGTACTTCTGTTGCACTGTTGGTGTTCTTGGTTCTTCTTCTGCAGATGTTTTTGGCATTGCATTTCAGTGTTCCTGTCACCTCTCCCAGTTCAACATTATGGGGGGGTTCACCTGTTGGTTCTATTGCTTCCTGGTTCGATTGATCAACTCTTCAGACTTTGTCTTCTTTACCTGGTCATGCACTTCAGTGGGGGTTCCAACAGTTTCTCCTGATAGAGTTTACAGTTCCTTGCTTCGGAGATGTTTCTTGCTCATTCTTGTTCCTTTCTCTGGGACATCTTTTCCCTAGATTGAAGGCTTAGTTTCCTTCATCTAGTTTGCTTTCTTGTTTTGGGTACCTGATCAGGCCTTGTTGCCGGGACCCATCTTTCCTGCTTTCTATAGTAGTCTTTAGCTATTTTTCTTCTCCCTAAGTTACACTTAAGGGGGGGTGTTAGAGTAGTCATAGCATAGCTAATAATTAAATCATTTAATTATTAGTCTATCTACTCTATGCTTAAGTTTCACTTAGGCAGCTTGATAATTTCTCTAGGGTTTTCACCTTTAGGGTTTCGTGATTCCTTTTATAAGGATTCACTTCTTTGCATTTCATTACCGAGATTGTAATCTATTCTATTGTTGACAATATAGAAGTTTTATTCTGTCAACATGGATTTCAACTCTCTAGCTTTTTGGCCGCCATAGCTTCTTCTCTCTTCTGTCTTGTAACTGTCATGCATGCAGGTGATCTTGGGAGATTAGCTTTCAGCCTAATCCTAACAGAGCCTTTGTCACTAAATGTGACTTTGCACACAAAAATAGAGAAGAAAAGAATAGGTAAATCAGCTCAAAAATGATATAAAATTTGGGGATCAAGCCCCATGGTGGGCGCTAGAAATGTGTGTGTATTTATTGGACCTACAAGCTTCAACACAACACTTCAATATGTCATTATATTAGTGATTAAAACATGAAAGATTGAAGGAAAAGCATATGAAAACAACCAAAACTTACATATTGCTTCCTATCTAAGAAGAGTATGAAAAATGCTATAATTTCCCTGAGATTATTTATAAATCAGTGACATATACAAGCTTAGAACGGAAGATTCAATGAGAAATCAAGCTAAATTACAATTCAAAGTTCATTTTAGTGCACCAAAAGAAGGTTATGAAATTATGTAAAATTATGAACTAAGAATACATTTAGATTTCTAGAAAATTAGAGCAACATAAGAGTATAATTGAAATTCTAAGAATTGGGGCCAATTGAGCTCAAAATTCAATCTTTTTATAGAAGAATTTGAGGAATGAGTGGTTGAGATTGATTTGTAAAGAGAGGTGGAGATTGAATCTTTGGTGATCCATGTGAGCTAACTCTCATTGGCTAATGGATTGACTTTCCATGTGCAAGTGAGGAGTTGTAATTTGGAGATTTATTTAATTCCTTTTAATTAATTATTTTAGCCAAGTATTTAATTTTTTTGATTTTATTTAAATACGCCAATGTAATTAATGTGAGTTAGTGATGAAATCACTTTGATTTTAGGAGATTAAATTGATTTTAATGAATTATGCCAATATTTGAATAATTGTCTTGACATAATTAGGGGTATGATAACACTTAGGGAAAATAGGGCCTTTGGTTAGAGTAGACCAAATTAAGGTGGTTACACTTACAATTTAGGATTATACATTTATCCCCTTCTTTAGCAGTATATGACACTACGTTTATATGTAATCTAAATTATAATGAAAAATAGTAAATGAAAAGGATATATAAAAGCCCCCAGTACACATATCCTAAAAGAAATTGTTAGTAAACACAACCTACAAAACCACATCTTAGTGAAAAACATAAACCACCTAGGGCTTACTAAGGAAATAATGAAATTTGCAGATAGTTATATGTCCCCCCTGTTTCGGCTTGCTAGTAGGAAGGTGAAACATGGAATCATGTATATCACAACAAATTATAAATTAAAATTATTGATAAAATGTTATCAAAAAAATTTAATATGAGCTCCAAATTCTTCAAAAATAATTTTTATAGAGAAGAAACTAAATCATGATTCCAATGCCTATAACCGTGTGAAAATCAGAGCTTCCTAGCTCAAGTTATGATGAAATGACTAAAAGGATATTAAAAGAAGTGAAGTATAGTTAAGAGATAGACATAAAAGATAAAAAGTAAACTAACCTAAAAAGTGGGTTTAAGTTATCATATTATCTTTTTAAGAGCTCATTTGTTTTGTTACCTTTGTTTGTTTCTGTGAAGAAGTGGGAAAATGTCGAGGAAGAAGGAACTGCAACTGGCGAGGATCAAGGAACTGAGGCGGGCTATAGAGGATGATCTGCCACTGGATGAGGTATGTCTTGAAACATGTTCTTTTACTTTCTTTATAGAATTTTGGATTTATTTAGTAGATGTAGAAACCACGATTTAGATAGTGATTGATAATTGCTAGTCCAAAAATCTTAGAAAGTTGACTTGTTCCCAGAAAGTTGATTTATTCCTGGAACGTAGAGCTTGATCTAGGAGTAAAATTATTTTTGTTTCCTGATTCAGATTGATTGATGCATATGATTTATTTTATGATACTACTCTATTGATCTATGATTGTAGGAGCTACCGTCCATACAGGAGCATGCTAGAGTGAAAACCATGATATACTTGCATGCACAATATGATACTCTGATTTTTGAGGATCTAGAGTTGTTGAGATATGTTGGAATGTATTGGGTGTATTTCCTTCCATACATGAGATATTACTATGTCATTCTTATAGAACTCATGAAGAGGTGGGACGAGTATACTTCTATATTCCATCTACCAATAAGTTATATGATAGTCACGTTGGAGGATGTGTGCCACATCCTATGATTGCCTACCCTAGGGAGGACAATGAGATGCAATGTATCATGATCAGAGAGAGAGATATAGAGAGGGATCAAATATATTGCTTGGGATGATCTCATGATGATCCATGCAGTGTTCAAATATCCCTAGAGGAACTTCTTCATTTAGAGGATATTCCCATTGTCTGCAAGGTGTTACTGAGTACCATTTATATTGTAGTGACTCCATATTGTAGAGGTACGTCATTTCCAACACCTCTAGCTCACATGGTACAACATATGTAAATACATCATGTTGTATACTCATGGGATAGGAGTATGCTTTCTCACTTGTATTATGAGCTGGGGAAATATGTCTGATATCAAAGATGAAGCCACACAGTCTGTACTTTGTTACATGTATGGATAATGGAGCATATAACATGTACACAACTAGTAGGGTTCTAGTTGAGGTATATGACACAAATCCATGAGCATACTTATATCCACTGAGTGCACATTGGAAGTGGGGTGATTTTCTATACTAGAGAGTGACTATCAATTGGTTGTAGGAAACTGATATCATATGGAGACCATATAGAATCAAGTCACCTTGGACAGACACAGACTATCAGATGAGGTGCATGTAGAGAGATGGATTTTCGGAGGGAAGGAACAACTAAATTATGGTTCCTTTCCACTATGATAGGGTGAGGAGATAGTTCAGCTTTCCACAGGGTGTTCCTTGACTAGTGCCAATTTATTCTTTGGGAAAGAGGTTTATTTAGAGGCCTACAACTATACAAAGACCTAAACCAGATGATATTGAGATTATAGATTTTGGGATAGAGGAGGAGCAGGATATG
Source organism: Thuja plicata (assembly GCA_018584345.1). Classification (NCBI taxonomy): domain Eukaryota; kingdom Viridiplantae; phylum Streptophyta; class Pinopsida; order Cupressales; family Cupressaceae; genus Thuja; species Thuja plicata. The sequence continues at coordinate 3,145,015 of MU228371.1, read as the reverse complement.
TATGTTCCACACATGGTTGTTGATGTAGACATGATTAGAGAGTATCATCGATACACCAATATGCATGGTATTAGGGTCATTTTTCCAAGAGACTACCATATGGGATATATAAGGCCATTCTATAGAGAAGATCATGCAATAGTTAGAGATGAGGAGGAGAATGAAGAGTAGAGAGAGAGTGCAAAGAGTGGATGATGAGTAGAGTGAGAATGAGAAACTGAGAGTTATGTCTGAGTCACCCATGGAAGAGGAGCATGGTGTAGCTGAGGTAGAGGAGATGGATATTGCCCCTTCAAGGAGACAACCTGAAAGAGCCTCATTAGAGAGACCACCCCCAAGAGAGGTCACTTGCCGAGAGTAGGGAGAGATTAGTCAGTCCATGCCCCCAAAAACATCTCAAGGTAAAGCCCCACATTATCTAGCTACTGACCATGCTAAATATGTAGAAGGAGATCTAGGTATGAAGGATGAAATATGAATTAGTTTACATATACATGTGTGTGTGTGTGTGTATTCATGTATGTATGATTTTATTAATGTTATTAATGTGATATATAAAATTGATATGAGTGGATCATGATTCTTTATGGGTGAAGTTTTTAGAGATATCACCATAGCATCATGGATACCATCTTCTTCATAGGTTATATATGGATCATAGTGAGACCCTGGGTGATGCAAGGATCTATTTGAGCTAGTACAAGTAGAGATACAATTGATAAAGGAAGAATGAGATAGACTCTAGTGAACGGTGGTAGAGACCCAATGTGAGATACAAGAGATATGGGGAGCAATGTAGGTCTACGAGATGCAAAGCTCATCGATGAGCCATTTATATTCTACACCCCACATACCATCATCCATACCATGACTGCCATCTTCTCACCGGGGACTTGAGGGTTCATGGAGTCATCATCCCATGGATGAGAATTGATTTGATATGTGATATTTATGTTTTGGGATATAGGGCACATTTTGTACATTGTCGCTTATGTATCTGAGATTTTGATATACATATATGATGATGTTTATGTTTGATGTATATTAATAGTTTTAATGTCTTTGTCATTTATTTAGAAATAAACACTATAGGATTAAAATGATATACATGTGACTTAATCAAAACTTGGTTTTGATGATGATGTCATGTGCTTATGTAACTAGATGATCATGTAGTCTAGCTAATAAAAGTAACTAAACATTAATCTATTCTAACATGAAATATGAAATTAAGAAGAATAAAAATCATGCCAATATATTGTAAGTAATATCCTAACCAAAATGACTAACATATTATAGAAATTCAAGACCAAAAGATGTAAATTGCTTGTCAAGAATGAAGCAATATATGAAAAAATAAAAGATAATCTTAAACCATTAACACATATTATCTAATCCCAAGATATTAACACATGCATTTTAGAAGAATGAAATGAAGCAAGAAGGAAGAGAAGAAAAGAAGGAGAGCAATAATCAAGCATAAAACTGACGCAGGTGCATAGCATTTATGGGGTCGTCAAGGGATATACCATCTATATTGGCTATCCTCTATGCGATAGAACCATAAACCTATGTTATGATATATGGGCCAAGTTAATGTGTTTCTCATCTAACATTTCAAATTTTTGAAGATGTTGTTCTCCCAAAGTGTCATTATAAATTATGTCATCAAGGGAAACTCCTAATGAGGGGTTTTCAGCCTCTAAAGGAATAATCAAGTCCACACCATAAACTAAATTATAAGGATTTTTTCTTGTCGTAGTACAAATACTTGTCCTATAAGCCCATAAAGCATAAGTTAATTGAGTGCCAATCCTAGCATGCTTGTTAATATTCTTCCTAAGAATTTTCTCAATGATTTGGTTAGATGCTTCAGCCTGACCATTATATTTATGATAATACGAAGTAGAAAAATGTTGCTTGATATGATATTTCTCTAGAAACTTTGTTACTTCCTTGTTCTTGAAAGGAGTACCATTATTAGATGTTATCATTGATGAAATACAACATTGAGCAATAATATTTTCTAGGATAAAATTATAAATGACATCAACAATAGTAGAGAAGAGTGCTGGAGATTTTTGGGATATCATGCATATGTGTGCTAACATTGATGTCAACATATTTCCATTGTTGGTGACAATGTTCTTGGTATGTTGATTGAGAAGATTATTTTGGTATGTCTATTTTATTGAATTTCAGATGTTGAGAAGGTAAAAATGGTTTCAAGGATGTCTTTCCTTGATCTATATTGATTTACAAAGGTTCATATATTGATTTGAGTGAGATAAGAATTATTTATCAGAGACTAGTATTTTGGTTGTTAAGACAAAGACAATGTTGCAATTTTTGGATTGGTGTGGATTGGTTATGCAATATTTTTGGTTTCCAAACCAATGGTGAGTTTAAGACATGGATGTGTGTCCTCATCTCGAGTGGTTCATGATTTGGATACTAGAAAGTTATTTTTATTAAGTGATAGAGGTTACTAAATTATTTTCTTATTGAACAGTGTAGATATAATTGTGAATTATGAGATAGAGTTTTTCTTGTTTTGTCATGGCATTTCATGTTGCATTCTGATATTTCTAGATCGTGTCCTATTCATGTTGCTGGATTGGATTAGGTTATGTGATTGAATTTGGTGATTTTATTGTGGCATGTTGGTGTTATTATTGTTCTTTTTTGACTTGATGATGTAGCATATTGTGATGGATCATAGGTGATTTATGGATCTGGATCATGTTCAAGGATGAAGATTTGGGTCCTAGCTATGTCTTTTGTGACATGTTTTGGATCACATTAAAGATTGTATTGCATTTTTTTAATTGAGGTTTTAAGGTTGATGTCGACCTTTTTTTATCTTTTCAAGGTTGATGAAATGTATATAAAGATGTAATCATTTGTAAGTGTGGTGGTGAGAGACTATGCACATATGATGTATTGATGACTATGCGAAGCGGTATGAGTGGAATTTGTAATAGAGGAAGAGATTTGATGCACTTAATTGGAACTATATTGGAATGAAAAAGATGATATCATTTAATTCATGATTAGTGGATTGTATTCAACAATATATTTTTGTCTATCTACTTTTTGTAAGGATGTCACCCTTCCTTTGGGTTGTAGCCCTTGTTGTATTTGAGTAGTGAGCTCTAAGTAGTGTGATTGAATGCATTTGCATTCCCTTTTTAATACTCCTAAGAGGGTATAGTGATCTTAACTAAGAACATATTGTGGGTTTTATCCCCACCGTGGTTTTTCTATTAATCAAGTTTCCACATCAAAAACCTTGGTGTTATGTGTTGATTGATGTGTTGTGATCTTTCATTAATGTTTATTATTTAGATCTAATATTAAGGTTAAAGGTTTGGATAAATTTTGGAGTTTTGGGATACAACTGATTCACCCCCCCCAGTTGTGTGTTCTACCTTATTTATAAAATTTGTATAAGAGAAAAGTTCTCTTTTGGAACCTTGGCCACTTGAGGAGATCCAGAATGACATCCTTTAAGAGGGATAGTCTGAGATTTGAAGGTAATAATTATTCCATATGGAAGGGTCAGATTATTACACTATTAGTAATAACTAAGAGCAAGAGGGGGGGTGAATTAGTGGCCTCAAAAATTAATCCTTAAATCAACCCTTAAAACTTATTACCACATTTATAAGCCTCTAGTTATATTCAGTCCTATAAGATGAATGCCTTGAAATACTTATATCAAATTACTATTTGTCAGAATGCTTTGTAAAACATTCTACTATATTTAAAACAATAAGCAGTCTTTCTATTTATCGAAATACAATAAATAACTAGTGTATACAGATCAATCCAAATTTACTTATGCGAAATACAAAACAATAAAGTAATGACTCATAAACACATGACACATGGATTTTTAACGTGGAAACCCTATTAAGGGAAAAACCACTGGGACCGGTACCCCAAATTTTCACTCTTCTGAAGTGAGCTCGGTGAAGAGCCCACCATGTTAAAGGTTAAAAACACACTGTTAGGTGTGACCTTGTTAGAGGATTTAAATGAATAGTTTGTCACTTAGTATATGGCATCTAATGCTACCATCCTTAACCAAAAACTCTCTTGGCCTGTTAATAGGTATCGAGCATATCCAATGCTACTTTGTATAATCAAACTTTTTGATACTCCTTGGGATGTATCTCAATTAGAAAAGACTTTTAAGTCCTGCTCAGTTAAGAGACTTGATGCTTAATGGTTAAACTGAAACATTAAATTGATCTGTTCACATATACAACTAGAATTGTAGATTTTTAAATCTATTGTAAGTGCATTACCTTTCTGATCAATATTATCAACTCAATACCTTTGCTCCACATTTTTCTGCTCTGTGGTGCTGTATCACTATTCATTGGTGTCTATAAAATGTATCTCTTTACTCAGCTTGATTGACCAGGTCTGAATGAAGACTTTCTTCTCCTTCGAAATCTCTTCAACATCTATTCTCTTATCACTCCCTGTATTCACATTGAATAAGCTTGTCTCTTATATAGACATTATTTCACCATTTCTTGGCTTTGTTGATCTTGGCATGATCCATAATTCTTGCCAGTTAGATTTAAAGAAAAACTCCTGATTTATCTCTTAGAGATCTTCTTGCCAACTGGACATATCAACTTTCAATCCTTTACTTTTCTCTAGCTTTATCTTGTCGATTAAAACAATGATAAGTACCAGTTAAGTTTATTTTTATCTCTTGACAACTAAGCATTTTTTCATTTATGAACTCTTTGAACTGTCAGTCAATACTTAAGTTAGTCGTCGGTGGCAACTGGCTGTTCTATCGGTGACTTCAGTTGTCTTTGGGATCTCTATCCATCGGGCAACATTGCAATTTTGTCTGTCAGGTTACATTGTGCTTCTGTCCATCGGGTTACATTGTGACTTTGCTCGTCGATAATGTTGTGCTTTTTCTCATCGGGTAACACTGTGACTTTTCTCTCATCGATTTACTCTGACCGTCGGTGTGCACTCTATCAGTGTATACAGTCACTTTGTGAATACTTAAATTTTATGCATTAATGATAGCATAGCCTTTTATTCATCAGTTCTTTTAAGTCTTTCGCAATATGTACATGACCATACAAATTATATCAAGTTGACATCAATGACAATACAATACATTAACTGATTTAATGTCTTGCATTAACTTTCTATGTCTCTGTGATCATCAACTTAATATCTTCAAACATTTAATCAGTTATAGTTCATCAATCTCTCCCTTTGGCATTGATGGAAACACACTATATTATCACACTATATTGTCACTAATACAATATGAAATATAAAAGTTGAAGTTCATAAAACTACCAATCTTATGTACTATAACTGATACAAATATATGGTCCTTGGTAAGCCTATATAGCTTAGATTTGATTCTTGCAGCTCTCTCTCTCTGTCTTCAATCCCTTTACTAGATAGATATAGAATCTTTCTTCTTCTGAAGTGATGTGTTTTGTAATGCCCCGCCAGGGAAACCAAGAGAGATTAACCTAGTACATATCACTATGTGTGCTGAATATTTTTTTTTTAAAGTTAACATAAAGAAACATACATTCATGCGAAAGCAATTACCATTTAAACACATGTCTTACACTCACATAGATTCCACGACTCAAGGGTTCCATGACATTGAATTACTTAAAGAAAAACACAACTAACAATATCATAAAAGATTCCATCTTATTAAACATAACAAATACAACTTACATATCCATAATTACATCCTCATAGACAACCATGAAACCACTATAAACTCACATCCACTGCACATGTTGCAGGGTATGTAGTAATCACTCTAATCTACTTAATATATAATATCCAGTTTAGGTATCACATGCGATACTCTAATACAATATTTACAATAATAAAATTACATAACAAATGATGAAGTAAGATATAGAGCTCATCTATAATGAACCATCAAGCACCTGGTACAAGGACGTTGAATCTCAATGGGTAAAGAATCACTACCACTCGTCCACGTGGAACCACATAGGTCCACCCCACCGTGCTGAGGAGATAACAACAGATCCCAATCGGATATCCAAAACCAAGAAGGAATAAACACTAAGCAAGGGATCCTGATAGCTCTCTAATCTGGTGTACTATTCATCACAAAAAAGGTAAGACTTGCTAATCTAGAGGCAACTGACATCGTACAAAATCTAGCATGTGTAAAGAAAGGTGTCATCATGTACGTCTAACCCTTAAGTTCAGCCTTGATAATCACAATGGATTCCAGCACCTAAGTGACCATACACGGAGCCAATGACCTCTCAAACTGACAAGATCACTAACTATGCCTGAACCCGCATCTCGTAAGGGTGCAAGCACTATCTCAACCTCCATCGTAATCTTTATTAGCACTCAAGCATGGGTGAGGAGACTCATCTCTTATTAATTCATTTTAATCCCTCAGTATGTCTTTAGTTATCACTTATTAAGAAACTCTACAATAAGCAATCCAGTACTCTCTTACGGACACGAAGCTTATTGCAAGCCACCTCCTACTACACATCTAGGTAACCTACCCTAGGCTCAGAGATTCTACTAGATATAGCATAGGTCACAACCCTAGTGTACCCCAAATTAGTATCCCATACAACAAGAATGGTCACATAGGTACACTAGCAGATAACAGAATCGAAAGGGTCATCATGGTCAGTTTAGGGTAATAACATAGAACACACACGTCATAAAGTAACAGAAATATAAACACACACCCCTGACCTCTGTATACATCCTAGGTCATCTAATGCCCTCATAAGTAACACATATATACGCATAGGAGAACCATACATATGCATAGAAATAGAATGTCTAAAAAAAGACTAAAAAATGAACTATAAACATGTAAACATTTGCAGATAACCCAACTGAAAATATTACTTAATCCAGAATCTAATAAAACCCATGATTTATTAAATTCAATTAAACAACATTCCTAATTGCTAGTCCATAATACCCCATATAATAAATCAACTTTAAAATTCATAAAATAAGTTACTTTCAAGTATTCACCATAACTTAATTAAAAATAACAGTAGATATTTAAATAGCTCATAATTACAACATATTAATAAAACTTTATTAAAAATGAAATATTTAGTAAAGCATCTATAAAAAAAAACCTAAATAAATGTATTTAATTAATAATTAAATCAGATATATATATAGATTAATCAATAAATATGTATACTAATTAAAATAAACTAAATACATATATTAAATTTATCCATATATATAAATTAATTAAAAAATTAAAATAAATACTAAAACAAAACCAATTATTAAATAAAACATAGAAAAGTTAAAAAAAACAATTAACAAATCATATATCATAAGTTTTGTTTTTAACAAAACTTCTAATGAAATTAAGTGGGGGTGGGGGGGGGGACACACGCGGTACCCTTACCCCTGCGCATTAAGCGTTGACCACTGTAGGGTGGTGGGGACCGGCGATCCTGTCACCCACCTGCCATATGGTGGGTGGTGTGACAGCCGCCTCCCCTCTTATGGGAGTGGCGCATGCCACGGGGGTTGGGGATGGGGTCCCACCTCCCCACTAATTTTTTTTTTTTAAATTTAAAATTTTTTTTCTTTTAAAAACCCACTGACACTGCGGTGCTTTTCAAATTTTTTTTTGATTTTATTTTTTTTAAAATGAATTTTATTAATGGCAGTTTCTTTTTTTTTAGAAAGTAAGTTTATTTATTTTTCTCTTTAATTTAGTAATTTCCGAAAATGGAAAGTTCAAAAGAAGGGGGATTTTTTTTTTTTTTAAACTTTTTCACCAGTTTGTATAAAATACAGAGACTTAATTTTTTTCAAATGATTTAATTTTCAAAGGGATTTTCCAAAGTAGGAGATTATTTATTTTTCCCCTATAGTTAGGACTATAGGTAGGATTTAATTTTCTAATTTCTAGGAGATTTATAATAGATCTAACCATGAAACTTCGACAACATAATTGTACTATGCTAAGAAATACATAATCATGTAAATGATAGATCTAGGCTACTAGTAAATACCTGAAAACATAGAAACAATGACAAACCATAAATTTAATTTTTCTCTATAGTTCAAACTATAGAAAGGATTAATTTTTCATTTTCTAAGAGATCTAGAGGGAATTTCTTCCCAAAATTTTGATAGCATAACACTACGATGCTAAGAATACATAGAATGAAAGAAATTTAGATCTAGGGTTTTTATAACCACTCGAAAACACATAATCAACAATAAGCCATTTAAATGCAAATTCCAAACATGCATCCACCTAACCATTCAAAACCTCCAGATTTCTTTGCAAAATTGACAACAAAATATGGAGAACAAAACCAACTTTATTTCTAATGCAAGTACGAAATAATATGTCTTTGAAGATGAGAGAAAATCTAAAACCCTACAAGCACAATTTGACCACAGATCTTGAAACCACGAAGATTCAAGCACACACACAAGCGAGAAAACCCGAAATCCTCAAAGCAACAAGAAACCACAACAATCCACAATCCTTCCAAAAAATCTCCAAATCACCAAGAACTCTCCAAATCTAAAAACTTGTTATGAGAGAATGAATGACCAATTCCCCCTAAAGAGACTCAAATTCCCGTAAACATGCAAAGCTAGATGAGAACTCCCAAGTCAATCCCTAAATTAACTCCACTAAAAATTGAAAGTAAATCCAAATTAAATAATTAAAATATTCTTTATTGCCACAACTCAACTTTGACTCCTAATTTCAAGTTGAAATATTTAAATTTGAAAATACTTTCTCAACACATTCATGCACATGTAATTAATAAAATATTTAATTAAATAGATTAAATATTTATGTCACAATAATGCATGCAACCAAATATTTAATTATTTAATTAATCATATAAGCACATTTACTATAGTTTTCAATTAAATGTTTAATTAAATCAAAATATTCAAATATTTCAATTTAATTAATTATTTAAAATAAAATTAGGATATAACTAAATAATTAATTCAACTATAATCCATTAAATCATAGAATATGGAAAATCACTCAATAATCCAAAAATCACCTGAAAGCATAATCAAGCAAAACACACACAAACTCAAGAAAGAGGGTATTCGAATTCTGTCAACCTAGACAAATTTGAATAGGGTAGTCATAGTGAAACTCATCCAATCATTAGGACAATTAGGCTTAGGTTAGGGTTTTGGATCTGTATGTTACCTCCCCTCTTTACCATTGAGATGAATATTTATGGGCACGCTCACTCCTGCTAATTCAGGGAAGACGATGCCCTGTACCTGCAATTCTGTCATCAAAGAACACGCATGTACATCCATAACATAATATCGCAACCAATGATAGGGATCGGTCGAATGTGTGGATCTCGCCGAAGCAAGTAATTACATCTCCATCCTCTACCACAACAACATGCAAACAGATACATAAACATGATAACCATACACATGCAAGTATGGGGTAAGTACAACATAAGCAAAACATAAATCACCATATCATGATAATATCCATAACATCATAATCAATAATCACCATCAACTGAAATAATAATAGCTCTCATGAAAGTAGCCTAAAAGAATTCGGCCAATCAACTGAAACCAATGCTTAAAAGAGTATGACATCACCAACTAAAAAGCAAAACATGGGTGGGTATTACATCCACCACCCCTAGGATTAGGCTTACTACTGGAATAGGGATAAAATCCCATAAACATAAAGCATCACAATGAGTCACATATGACTCAGCACGTAGATCCCATAGGACCTTTCCCTACTCTCTGGTTAGAACTCTGCGGATCATTCCCCGCTACAGGAAACTGAAACCTAGTTGTAGGTCCTCTACTCGCAGACTGAATCACATGAGGATAATACACTGGAGGATGATAATCCAAGGCTACATATTCTCCATGAGATCTATCAACATTCCCAACTATAGGTTCGGAAGTCGCAGGTCTCTTCTAAAAAAATTGAGAAGCACGCTGTGGACAATTCACCGTAATGTGGCCAAACTGACCACAGGTGAAACATCTGGTGCCTCTAAAATTTCCTCTCCCATTGGAGGGCACACTAGACTACTTGAAACCAACTTTACCGATACTCTGCTGCGTTCTCTGTGCAGGGTAACTATACAAATTGTGCCTGGCGTGCGGACCACCTCGAGAATCCCTAGAGAGAGTACCACCGCTCTAACTATGTGGAGGATTCACCTTCTGCTGCAAGTTCTAACTACCAAAAAAGGAACTAGGGGGTTCCTTGAAGTTCCCAGTCCCTTGAGACTGATTACCTCTAACCTTGGAACCAGATGCACCGCCTGTAGGAGCACCCGTCTGACCTCCATGGCCTAATGCCAAGTTAGCCTCCGATAGGGTGGCCTTAATAACCGTAGCTCTTAGGTCCGTAGGCTCAAAGAGCTTCACGTCCCCTACTATGTAGGAACTAAGCCCTTGCACAAAGTGTTGTACTAACAGTGCGAAATCCTTGCTATATCCAACATATTGCTTGAGGTCATAAAAATGACACTCGTACTGCTCTATTGTCAAAGTCAGCTGTCTAAGATTATGAAACTCGTCAGCTCTTTGCTACCTCCACTGATCCGATAGGAACCTGTCTCTGAATTTCTCGAGAAAGAGTTCCCAAGTAATAGTGTCCATACGGAGTCCTAGCTTCTGCTCGTCAATCTTCCACTAGATAGCTACAAAATGTGTCAACTGCATAACGACGTATCTCGCTTTACTATTACTACTAAAGGGATGCATCGCAAAAACCCTATCTAAAGCTATCATCCAAGTCTCTACCTCTAAACCAGAATCTTGTCCAGCGAAAGGAATAGCCTTTCCTCTCATTAGGTCTCTCATGTGGTTGGCTACAACCACTACTGGATCTACTAATATAGTCCTCCCACAAGGGCTCTTGGATATCTCCCTCTGTCTCTCCTCTCTCTGAGAGTGGTGGGATGCATCCTACTCCAGCCTGGCTCTCTCAAGAAGGTGATCTCGGATGGCTTGAAGAATCTGCCTAATATCCAAACCCCCAGACTCATCTTGATCCTTTCTCCTATGCTCACCCCTATCTTGATGCTGCTCACTCTCCTATCTAACACTATTGGAGGAGCTAGCCTGTTGACCTCCCCCATAGGAACTGGACCTACCCCTACCACGACCTCTAGTTTCTCGTGTCTCAGGCATAATTCCTGAAACAAATAGAGATAAATACAAATCTCACCACATAGCTTGAAACATAAACTAAAGAATGAATAAACCATAAAGCAATAATTTAAAAACAAATGTGTTGTATGTCTATGTTTTAGTTTCAAGTTCAAGCTAGACACAACTTAATGGGCGTACAATTCCTAGAGTCCCCAGTGTAGAAACTAGGGCTTTGATACCAGATGTAACGCCCTGCCAGGGAACCCAAGAGAGATTAACCTAGTACATGTCACTATGTGTGCTGAATAATTTTTTTTAAAGTTAACATAAAGAAACATACATTCATGTAGAAGCAATTACCATTTATACACATGTCTTACACTCACATAGATTACATGACTCAAGGCTTCCATGAGGTTGAATTACTTAAAGCAAAACACAACTAAAATATCACAAAAGATTCCATCTTATTAAACATAACAAATACAACTTACATAGCCATAATTACATCCTCATGGACAACCACGAAACCACTATAAACTCACATCCACTGCACATGTCGCAGGGTATGTAGTAATCACTCTAATCTACTTAATATACAATATCTTGATTAGGTATCACATGCGATACTCTAATACAAGATTTACAATAATAAAATTACATAATAAACGATGAAGTAACATATAGAGCTCATCTACAACGAACCATCAAGCACCTGGTACAAGGACGTCGAATCTCAATGGGTAAAGAATCACTACCACCCATCCGTGTGGAACCACAAAGGTCCACCCCACCGTGCTGAGGAGATAACAACAGATCCCAATTGGATATCCAAAACCAAGAAGGAATAACCACTAAGCAAGGGATCCTGATAGCTCTCTAATCTGGTGTACTATTCATCACAAAAAAGGTAAGACTCGCTAATCCAGAAGCAACTAAAATCATAGGAAACCTAGCATGTGTAAAGGAAGGTGTCATCATGTATGTCTAACCCTTAAGTTCAGCCCCGATAATCACAATGGATTCTGACACCTAAGTGATCATACACCGAGCCAATGACCTCTCAAACTAACAAGATCACTAAATATGCCCCAACCCGCACCTCGTAAGGGGCCAAGCATTATCTCAACCTCCATGTTAGTCTTTACTAGCACTCAAGCATGGGTGAGGAGACTCATCTCTTATTAATTTATTTTAATCTCTCAGTATGTCTTTAGTTATCACTTATTAAGAAACTCTACAATAAGCAATCTGGTAGTCTCTTACGGATACAGAACTTATTGCAAGCCACCTCCTACTACACATCTAGGTAACCTACCCTAGGCTCAGAGATCCTAACGGATCTAGCATAGGTCACAACCCTAGTGTACCCCAAATTAGTATCCCATACAAAAGGAACGGTCACATAGGTACACTAGCAGATAACAAAATCAAAAGGGTCATCATGGTTAGTTTAGGGTAATAGCATAGAACACACACGTCATAAAGTAACAAAAATATAAACACACCCCCTGGGCTCTGTATACATCCTAGGTCGTCTAATGCCCCCATAAGTAACACATATATACACATAGGAGAACCATACAGATGCATAGAAACAGAACGTCTAAAAAGACTAAAAAATGAACTATAAACATGTAAACATTTGCAGATAACCCAACTAAAAATATTACTTAATCTAGAATCTAATAAAACCCACTATTTATTAAATTCAATTAAACAACATTCCTAATTGCTAGTCCATAATACCCCATATAATAAATCAACTTTAAAATTCATAAAATAAGTTACTTTCAAGTATTCACCATAACTTAATTAAAAATAACAGTAGATATTTAAATAGCTCATAATTACAACATATTAATAAAACTTTATTAAAAATGAAATATTTAGTAAAGCATCTATAAAAAAAAACCTAAATAAATGTATTTAATTAATAATTAAATCAGATATATATATAGATTAATCAATAAATATGTATACTAATTAAAATAAACTAAATACATATATTAAATTTATCCATATATATAAATTAATTAAAAAATTAAAATAAATACTAAAACAAAACCAATTATTAAATAAAACATAGAAAAGTTAAAAAAAACAATTAACAAATCATATATCATAAGTTTTGTTTTTAACAAAACTTCTAATGAAATTAAGTGGGGGTGGGGGGGGGGACACACGCGGTACCCTTACCCCTGCGCATTAAGCGTTGACCACTGTAGGGTGGTGGGGACCGGCGATCCTGTCACCCACCTGCCATATGGTGGGTGGTGTGACAGCCGCCTCCCCTCTTATGGGAGTGGCGCATGCCACGGGGGTTGGGGATGGGGTCCCACCTCCCCACTAATTTTTTTTTTTTAAATTTAAAATTTTTTTTCTTTTAAAAACCCACTGACACTGCGGTGCTTTTCAAATTTTTTTTTGATTTTATTTTTTTTAAAATGAATTTTATTAATGGCAGTTTCTTTTTTTTTAGAAAGTAAGTTTATTTATTTTTCTCTTTAATTTAGTAATTTCCGAAAATGGAAAGTTCAAAAGAAGGGGGATTTTTTTTTTTTTTAAACTTTTTCACCAGTTTGTATAAAATACAGAGACTTAATTTTTTTCAAATGATTTAATTTTCAAAGGGATTTTCCAAAGTAGGAGATTATTTATTTTTCCCCTATAGTTAGGACTATAGGTAGGATTTAATTTTCTAATTTCTAGGAGATTTATAATAGATCTAACCATGAAACTTCGACAACATAATTGTACTATGCTAAGAAATACATAATCATGTAAATGATAGATCTAGGCTACTAGTAAATACCTGAAAACATAGAAACAATGACAAACCATAAATTTAATTTTTCTCTATAGTTCAAACTATAGAAAGGATTAATTTTTCATTTTCTAAGAGATCTAGAGGGAATTTCTTCCCAAAATTTTGATAGCATAACACTACGATGCTAAGAATACATAGAATGAAAGAAATTTAGATCTAGGGTTTTTATAACCACTCGAAAACACATAATCAACAATAAGCCATTTAAATGCAAATTCCAAACATGCATCCACCTAACCATTCAAAACCTCCAGATTTCTTTGCAAAATTGACAACAAAATATGGAGAACAAAACCAACTTTATTTCTAATGCAAGTACGAAATAATATGTCTTTGAAGATGAGAGAAAATCTAAAACCCTACAAGCACAATTTGACCACAGATCTTGAAACCACGAAGATTCAAGCACACACACAAGCGAGAAAACCCGAAATCCTCAAAGCAACAAGAAACCACAACAATCCACAATCCTTCCAAAAAATCTCCAAATCACCAAGAACTCTCCAAATCTAAAAACTTGTTATGAGAGAATGAATGACCAATTCCCCCTAAAGAGACTCAAATTCCCGTAAACATGCAAAGCTAGATGAGAACTCCCAAGTCAATCCCTAAATTAACTCCACTAAAAATTGAAAGTAAATCCAAATTAAATAATTAAAATATTCTTTATTGCCACAACTCAACTTTGACTCCTAATTTCAAGTTGAAATATTTAAATTTGAAAATACTTTCTCAACACATTCATGCACATGTAATTAATAAAATATTTAATTAAATAGATTAAATATTTATGTCACAATAATGCATGCAACCAAATATTTAATTATTTAATTAATCATATAAGCACATTTACTATAGT